>APFE030607291.1:0-19044 GCA_000404065.3 Pinus taeda
AATCTTTCGATGGTACAAGAAGTGCAAAGACTCTTGGCAACTTTCTATGGGACATGGAGCAATACTTGGAACGATTGGGTCTATCTGATGATGAGACAAAGGTCAAGGTAGCTGCTCAGTTCATGACAAAGGATGCTAAGATGTGGTGGTGAAGATGGGTGGATCAGATTGCCAGTGGCAGTGCTGATGACATTACTTCGTGGGATGAGATTAAGAAAGCTTTGCAGACCCATTTCAGTCCTCACGATGAAACGTGGGAAGCAAGGGTGAAGATAAAGTTCATAAAGAAGACAAGGAACCTTCAGACATATCAACGGGAGTTTGCAAGTGCGGTTTTGGAACTTCCTGACATGGCAGAGAGGGATAAGGTGTTCAATTTCATTATTGGGTTGAAGCCTTGGGCACGCAATGAAGTGAAGAGGTAGAGGATTAGAACACTTGAAGAAGCTTTTGCTGATGTGGATAGGTTGGTGGAGCATTATGATGAGACTTTTGATGATAGGAAGAAGAAGTCTAACAAGCCAAAAGACAAGAAGAAAGAGGATGCTTCGAAATCGGAAGATAATTTGAAAATGAGGAAAGCCTTGAAGTGTTGGATATGTCTGGGACCACATACGGTGAATAATTTCCCTTCTAGACCGAAAGTGGCTATGATTGCACAATCTAATGCGAAGAATGAAGAAGCTTCTATGGGGATGATGCAGATACTCAGGGCTGTTGCTACTACAGAGGTGATCTCTTGGAGGGATCTCGAAAGGAATAAGTTGGAGTATGTTTGGATGAAGGTTGGAGATGCTGATGTACTCACTATGGTGGATAGTGGGGCCTCTCACAACTTCAGGGGAAAAGATACTGTGAGAAGAACTATGCTGAAATTTGTACCGGTGAAGCACAAATGAAGACAGTCAATTCTCCTCTTGAGTGGACAAGGAAGGTCGACTTCACTATAGTGTGGATAGATGACTATGAGGCTGTGCTGGGAATGGAATTCATGAAACAGTTTGATGCTATGATTGTACCACATTTGAAGAAGCTGTACATTTAGGATGGAAGGGAGGATGTACCCATCGGTGTGCCTACCATTGGAGTGACAAGGCTTGATTGTAAGTTGGCAGTGATGCAAATGGAGGATGAGAAGCAGATGGAAGATATGAGTAAGCGGTTGTCCATGGTTGAGACAAAGCTTACTGAGAAGTCATTGGTCATCAGGACTCTTTCAGATAGTATCTTGGATTTGTCAAGAAGGCTAGAAGCAGTCGAGGATGATGATGATGATGATGAGGCATATGTGAGGCCGAATGTCCGAGAGGAGGATCGAGTCACTTATCTAGAGAGGATGGAGATAGAAGATCCTGACAGATAGATTGAGTTGATTAGTGAGGGTGAGCCTTCAGGCTCTACTCCCTCCACATCTTCTTAGATGGACAGGAAAATGGGGCTCATTGTTAACTGCGCATGGCAGTGAGTCCTTAAAATAGGTTGAGCAGGTATGATAGATGGTGTAGGGATGGCTTGGCATCAAGCATCATGACATGTTGCAGATGGGATGGAGTTTCCATGGACCTGAGCATGGTGAGATTCTTGGTGAGTCTGAGATGTGGCAGAATCTGAGATAGACTGGTGAAGGCATAAGGAGGGACATTCTTATGATTTGAGTGTGACAGTTGGACTGATCACCCGACTAGTTCAAGTCATGGGAGCTAGCAGTGTACCAGAGAGATGTTGACATCACGCAGATGAGGAGGGTAGTTCACAGGATGAGGACCACACATGGTGCAGATGGTAGTTCTACATATGTTGCAGGGATGTTTGCAGTATGTGGAGGAGTTGACATCATGGACCGAGGATGAGATGGACATTGATATTGGTCTTGGTGGATGGCTACCAGGATGGTATTTTGTCGAGGACGACAATGATTTCAGGTGGAGGAGGATGTAAGGACCTGCGATCCTTAAACGCTCCGGCTTGAAGTGCAAGCTCTCTCTTGAAGTATGCGATGGTGTATGCGTATAATAAGGAGTGGGCAAGAATGTTTATATGGTGTAGAGTATGTGTTAACACATATGGAGGCTGACTGGATGTTAGGGGCTTTTGCGATGGAGCAAGGGTATGGGAGAGGTCGGCTGGGCAAGCCATGACCTCCCCTTACAATGCATATATATTGGTTTAGCGTGGAGCTCATTCCAACAACCAATCCAACGCTCAAACATCTTCGCTCTCAGGGAGAAAGGCGCAGGTTTAGTGCGTAGTACTAAGGAGGAAGGCACAGATTTGGATGCGCCCATTCTTGGGCAGGATTGCACGGAGGTGACTCGCTTTATCTTGTTTATGGGTGAAGGTGCAGGCAGGAGCACCTGGTGTTTGGGTGAGGGTGTGCACAGGTGTGTGCCGCCTGATGGACAGTTGAGGCGTGCAAGGGTGTGGCGCCCGGTTTGTGCCAAGGAGCTCGACAATGAAATGGAGGAGCACTCGGTTTGTGTGACGACTTGGCACAGGTGTCTTGGCGACTCGGGTGAGCGCCCGCCCATCATGCAAGTGTGCACAGTGACTTGGTGAAGTGTTGAGATTGTGGACGGAGGTGTGTCTCAGTTGAAGGCGCCCGTGTGTGGCGACCTTGAGGTGCGCCCAAGTTGGGAAAACAACACGATCGTGCAACAAGGTGAACAATGCATTGGTGAGTCTTGTGGCGACCTTCTGACGAGTTAGGCAACTGAGTTTTTCCTTGGATTGTAAATTTGGCTAAGTACGAAACTTGGGGTTTCCAAGTATACTTGTAAAGCTTTGTAAACTGTTATATAATATATTGTTGGGCAGACTCATTGTTCAGGGAGTTACCCCTCCCTTTATATTGTGCAATTGTGTTCAGCATTTATAATTGATGTTGATAATGAATGTGTATGGGTGTTCATTGGTATAAAGGATTAAGATATAATACTTGGTTGAGAAACACAAACTAAGTAGGAATAAGTGGTTACGCATAGTCCACGAACATAAGTATTGGTGAAAAGAAAGTGTTCTGTGGTGCCACACCCAGCCAAGAGTGGTTGAAAGACTACCACTGGCTTGGGTGTGTGACAACCAGGCACGCGTTACCCACCCACGTATCATCATTTCCAACATTTTCGCTGACTACGTGCTTCAACGATGGACAAGTATCACTAGAATTACCTTCCCTGATCCTCGAGGCAATGGCTTCTGGAGGTAGAGTGATGCTGGGAGCACCGCCCCTTTCAAGCCTCTCCCCCTTCCCTTTCTCCTAGCTTCCCTCTACCATAAACTGCTCATTGCTCTGACTGCCAGCCTCTCTGAGAGCGCCCTGAGAAGGCTCAGACACCATGCGCACCATAGTTTGAGGCAGAGATTCTTCTTCAGTGAAGAGAATAGTGATATTGGTTGAGATTACAGGCCTGTTAAGATTTCTTTGAAACTTGAAGTGAGTGGTTTGAAATGCATTATGCGGAATTGGTATGTGAGCAAGGGTAAGAGGATGCAAATCCACAGGAGAAGAGGACAAAGTAACAGGAGGCAGTGTAGGATTCACAAAGCGGGCCACCTACGGCCGCCCATGCCCTCCTCGACTCCCCCAGAAGCGACTCCTCATTTTGTGGCGTACCATGATGAAGAGATTAAGGAGAGGCATAGCATAACCGGAGGCAGAGACGAGAAAATAGTAATGCAGCACAGAAAAGCACTTCACGCGAAGACAACAGGCCTGTCAAGAGACAATGAATTCATAATAGGTAATAAAGTATGAGCTCTTTTGGCAAGAGTATTCAATGGAAACCAACAAAGAAATTGATGGTGTATTACAGATGATAGCATGATATGTAATAGAAAATTAATAGAAGAGGACTCAACAATCATCAAATAATTTACTAATTGTGAGTTCCTTTTCAGGTACCCTATATGGCTAATCATTTAAACTAAGAGGAGGGTCCAATTTTTACAACATACACAATTGGATATGAAACTAATTTAACCTAGAAATGACCCTCTTTATGTTTTTTCATTTCAAAGAAAACCTTTGGTGACAAAATGAATTAAGTGAGACTCATACCAAGATTTGCAAATGAGGCAATGAACGGCTAGGCATAATGCAAATAAAGCAGCATGAATGACAAAGATTTAATGAGATCAGCTTGTAACAAGAGGTTGTAGAAAATTCAATATACTGCAAATAATTGTCATAGTTATGGCACATTTACATATTGTCAAGATTTTTATTAAAGTATTGAAGCTCCTCATGCGATAGGTGTTATTGGAAACCAAGGAAGGTGGTTTGCAATTTTACAATAGAGGTTGTGTGTTATGTGTATTCCATTACAAAAGAAACAAAAGTTCAAAGTATATGGATATTCTTTTGAAGACAATGGTAAACAAATACTACCTTATCATTAACTTGGGCAAGGAAAATCCATAGTATTGACCTGATAAATTAAACTAGAGCTAGACAGTGTGGGTTTTTGTTGTAGGATGAAATTTAGGCAATTGTTTTCGGGAGCTCTAATGAAGACAACAACAAACCTTTAAATTATCAAGGTTTTCTCATATTACTAAGACCTATAGCAAGGAGAACCTTCATAAACCCAAAATCCAATTAAACATTCAACAATGGGAACTATGAGCAAAGGAGGTTTCCATATTGCATGTTGAGTGGGATATTTAAACAAAATTTGGGTGATAGTGGAGCGATTCAAGGGGAAAATAAGTTTCCCCAAGACATTAAGTCTCATATCAAGTTGGGTTTGTGCATTTATCTAGTAGGGTGGCCCCAATTGAATAAGGTCATATGGGTTTTCGCATCCTCTAGGTGATTTTTGTCAAAAATCTGCAAAGCATGAGTAGCTAGAGTGTTTAGAACCCCAACTTTGTGGTCATGCTCATATATTAGCTTTATACTAATTGTTGAAATAATATATTTCCTACAAGTTCATTTTGAGCACTATTTTGGTTAGTTTAAACTACTTTTCAATTATTATAATAAATATGTTAAACCATGATTTTCTTTAGCATTACAAAAAAAAGTTGTTAGCTTACTTTATCATGATTCATTTCAATTTTTGTAATATAATAGTTTACTATAGGGTTTTCTTTGTTTTCTCTTATTGGCATATATACAAATTAATGAGACTATTAAAACAATAATGAATAGTGGAAATATTTTCCTCATAAACCCTAAGGACATGGAAGGGATCTATTTAAACATTAGTACGAATGCAAAAATGAATATCTAGATGGATCCCTTTGATCTCCTTATTCACTTTGTTTTGCAAGGACACTAAATTTTGTTGGATAATAGAAAGTGAAATCATTTGAGTGCATTAAAAGAAAAGTTCACTATAATTTGTATTTTTCAATGTCCTTGGGGGGAGATTCATTTTAACATCCATATTAATGTACTGAAAACAAAATTGGGTTGTTTTGAGTTGAAAAGTAAAGCAATTTAATCAATTTACTTATTAACAATAGTTTGTGCCATACAAAGCTAAATTACACATTAGTAAAGAAAAAATCCTTGCAACAATCTATGACCCAAGTAAGACGTTCATTAAATATTCATTCTTTGTTGATATAGATTGTGATTCCATTCTATATAAACAAAAAGAAAAATATTATATTATTATAGTAATCTCATTTCACAATACTCCAAGGGCATATAAAAATAAGAGTTTTGTACATTTTTTTAATCAATATTACATAAATTTGTACATAACACCTACTTAGATAAACATCTCTCTACCATCTTAGAAACTTTTCTAGCTCATACAACCAACTATTTGGCAATTTAAACATGAAAAAAATGCAAAATCATTACACTAAAAAGCTAAAGGGTATGTACATTTTGCACATCAGAAAAACATTTCATTTTGGAATGTGAAGCATTCAACCCTAAAGGACCCTGGGAAGAAAAGGTGTGTACATTTTGCAAGTGGTAAAAACATTTCATTTTGGAATGTGATGCATTCAACCACATCAGAGAAAGTTATGAGAACATGTTAGCATTAGTTTCTTGGCACTGTCTTTTTAGCAAGGGGATTGTTGGAAGGTTGGGTCAGCTCATCATCAATTTGAATCAGAAAAACATTGAATTGCAAAGACCAAAAAACAGGGAAACTAATGGTCTCATAAACTATTTTTAGTTTCGTAAAGCTTAAAATATCATTTCATATGCATGTCAAACATCAAACAAACAAATATCAAACAAACAAGAATAAAATTATGAACTACTCGAGTGTCACCACCCTACCTCGATATGACTATTCATTTTCATGGACACAAAAGAATCATTAAATCCATGTCAGAATACTAATTCAATTGTGTTGGATAAGAGTAATTTGCACAGGCTTCCAATAAAAACCATGACTTAGAAAACTTCAAAAAGTTTATTCATAAAATGCTTAAAACCCTAGTTCTAATTACTGCCACCGTAATGCGATGGCCGTTGAAAGCGACGGCCATAATCTTGCTTCTCTGGTAAATTCCTGTTCGCATACCGACCTGGACGTTGTAAGCGACGGCCATAATCTTGCTGCTCTGGTAAATTCATGTTGGCAGACCGACCACCATTACCATATCTGAAGAAATGTTCTGGAGATAACAATGCAGCTACAACCATGTTTGCACGCAGACCACCATTAACATATCTGAAGAAATGTGGTGGAGGTAAGGGTGGGAGTACAGCTATGTTTGCAGGCTGACCACAACTACCGTATCTGAAGAATTCTTGAGGAGGTGACGTTAGATATGGAGTTGACAGTGCAGGTACAGCCATGTTTGAAAACTGACCACAGTTACCATATCTGAAAAAATGCTGTGGAGGTAATGGTGCAGGCACACCCATGTTTTCAAGCTGACCAACATTACCATTTCTGACGAAAAGCAGTGGAGGTAACGATTCAGGTACAACCATGTTTGAAAACTGACCACCATTATCAAATCTGAAAAAATCCTGGGGAGGTAACGTTGGATTTAGAGGAATTCTTGCAATCCGATTATGATCTCTATGGAATTGTGGGGGAGCTAGAGGTGCGTGCATATTTGCGAGTTGATCACCGTGTGCATTGAATTCTGGTGGCTGTCTAATTCTGGATCCAAGAAAACATGTTGTCAAAGGTTGTTGAATTTGAGTTATCAGGGGAGGTCCAATTGCCGAATCAAGCAACTCAGGATTCTTGTCTACCAACTCCTTCAATGCTTCCTCCTTAGCAACCAAAGCTAGAGCCTCATCGTCTCCTGGATCATAAAAATAGGAACACTTGTTGCATCTTGGACAGAATTTCCCTTCTTCTCTACTATCTGTACAAATACAAAAATGAGAAGAGCCAACGTTCTTTCTGCAAAGGTAACACATTTTGTTTCCACACCGACACGTCAAGCGATTGCATCCGTACTCTTTTATTAACTCCACCTCGCAATTATTACATTTTCTTATCACAGCATTCACCATCCTCTCTTCAACTTTCCTACGAAGTGCCGTTTCAGCTAATTTTTTATCAACCTCTTCACAGCGTAGTGGTAAGTGACTCACTTTCTTGCATTGGATACATGAAGACTTTAGACATTTTGGGTTTGGACAGTCCAGGACTTGTACACACTTGTCTATTTCATATGGAATGCTACAAAATGGGCAATAAACCAAAGGTTCAAATAGTGAAATATCAGGAAGAAAAGTGTCAAGAAACATCAAAAGAAAAGGATACTGACCAGGAACCAACCCCAGAGACATAAGAAATGAATCCAACCGTATATTTTAATGCATTCATCGAAATTACCACTCCTCAAACGGTAAAGATAGAAGGACATATCAAGAAAAAAAAGGCAATAGTGTTAATTGATTCGTGTAGTACCCATAATTTTATTAATTGTAAGATAGCCAAGGACTTGAATTGCTTCCTAGATCCAGCACCAGAGTGTCAAGTGACGGTTGTAAGTGGAGGAACCATAAATTGCTCTGGAAAGTGCCAGAATTTCAAACTATCCATGGGAAAATATGTATTGAATAGCCCAATGTTTTCCATTCTAATGGGTGGTGTTAGTGTTGTACTAGGAGTCCAATGGCTACATATCTTGGGTATAATAGCTTTTAATTTTCAAGAACTTTTTATGAAATTTTCTTTGATAGGAAAGGAAGTTGAATTAAGGGGTATCATAGGGAAACCAAGAAAGATAATCAACTCTAATAGAATGACAAAGCTTCTAAAGAAAGAACAATGAGGAGTAATTTCACAATTATGTTCGCTAATTATTTGTACATCAAAATCATGTATTTCTCCAGATCTTCAAAAAGTCTTCGACAATCATTCCAAGGTATTTGAGACTCCCAAAGGTCTCCCACAGATTTGTGATCATGATCATCCTATTCATTTTAATCGAGGATGTGTTCCTTCAAATGTCAAGCCTTATAGATATCCATATGCCGAAACGAGTGAAATTGAACATATGGTTGCAGAAATGGTAGGGGTTGGTACAATTATCTAACCAAATTTGATAAACAAAGGAAGGTATGAATAGAAGAATGAAAAAGCAGGGTGGGAACTCATTCAAAAGTTGTCGAATATCCGAGGTCCAACGATATTGCTAGAACTTGACGAGGAAGAAAAAAACATACTGGAGCCTGAAGCATTTACAGAATAGAGAAGTCGAGAGCTACGAAATCGATCAATTCCAAAGCATCTCATCAAGTGGAAGAACATAGCTATTGAATATTTCACATGGAAGGACAAGAATTCTATACAGAAGAATCAAGAACTACTCAAGCATTGAGGACAACACTTTTTGAAGGAGAGGGGCATGTTAGGCCCCTATACTACTAGTGTAACCCCTTATTGTTATTAGTGTAATGTAAAGGAGGTTGCCTAGTAACAATAAGGGTTTACACTAGTAGTATAGGGTCCTAATAAATTTTGTAGAATATTTCCTACAAATAAGTCAGCTCTGATACCATGTAGAATTATTGTAGATTTTTTCTACAAATCAGTGAACCCTGATACCATGTAGAAACTTCCCACCTGTAGATCAATCAGGTGATCTACTTCTACAAACTATTTAGCGGAATCTTAATCAACCATGGGCAACATCAATAAGAACACATATAAATGATAAGAAGGAATCAATCACATATAGCACCGAAGAATTTACTCGGGGAAAGACTCAGCCTAAAATCCCAACTCTGTATTATCATACGAGTCGAAATATAGTCTGGATTACACAAAGTGTTAGCTCGGAAGCTATCCAGCTCTCAGTACAATCTCTCTGCTACTCATAGATAGTGAAAGGCTTCTCACAAACCTTCTCTTCTACCCTCCAAGCCTCCTATATCCTTGTGCAGTTTACTTGGGGTCCAGTGCTGCCACCTGCGTGATTTGGCCTCATCACACACTCACAAATCTCTGATTAACTGCACAAACTTGAAGGAGATAAATCCTCATCATGGATGAGCTTCATTTATAGGAAAAATATTCATCCAACTGATAGTACAGTGTCCCTTCTCTCATATCAACTGGGTCTCTAATAGAACTGACATGCATTAGTTATCCATGAGTGAATACACAGTTATCTGAAAATAATAGTTGTCACATGCATGCAAGAATCAACAAACTATATCTCATTAATTTATCAACTTGTTAAATTAATCTAACTGAACTTGACTAAGTTAAATGAAGTCATCTGATCCTCTCAATATAGAACTCATCCTTAATTCCTCAATTAGTGGAGCAAATCAAGGACACATTCCCAAATTAGTGGAGAAATAATTGCATGTTCTCATAAAGACTTCAGTTTGCTTTTCCATAACTAATTAACTCATGGAGAATTAATTAATTAATATGCCAAACTGTTGGTAAGACCAAATTTGAATTTACTTCCTATAGATAGACCAGGGACTGCTATAAATACGAAGGGACCATGAAATGCTATTTTTAGAAGATTTTATTTTTAGCAGTTTCACCTCTCACCCAAGGTGGCCAAAATTTTCACTGTCCAAACTACTATTCTTAGAAGTGCTATTTTTAGCAATTCTATTTTTAGAACTTTCTAAATTTAGCATTTCTTGTTGCACACTTTTCAACATCAAAATCTTAACATAACATAACCTACATAAGCTTACAACATCTCTCCCATACAGAGCTAGAGAGAGCCTATCCAGGAAATAATGGTTTTAAATTTCAAATGAAATTACTATTATATAAACCTTAATCCATCCTTACTCTAGTCCCCTATAAGGATCAAATCTCTCAAGGTGCAAGCCTCTTTTATGAGTGCAAAACTTGAGGAAAGGTTTGTACCTCAAGAGATTTGATCCGTCTTGGGGATTGATAAATCAAGATTTAAGATGGAACCATGTTGTTTCAATGGTTAATAATTAATAAGAGTTTCCTTTACATCTTCCTCAAAAACATAATCCATTGTGCACATACATGGACAAAAGAGATTAACAAATTTTCCCCGCTATCTAGAAACTAATAACCTCTAGTGCATATTAAATTAAAGAGTAATCGAGTTTCTTTTGAGTCTAGTGTAATTGAATTTAGATGAACATCGTCAAATATAGCTTGATTTTGACCAATCCAAATTGCCTAAAGAGAAAACTTTGGTAAGCCATCCAACATGTCATGGATATTGAATTGAATTTTCATTGCCATGGGATTTGAATTTTCCATTCCTCAAACATTTCTTTCCAATTTTTCAGAATGGATGAGTTATCTTTAGCCTTGTCCGAAGTGATTTTGTAGACACCAAAAGAGATGGAGAATTGTCCAAAGGCATGAGGGATGCCTTCATATGCCGTATCACACATGACACAATAGGAGGGGCCTTGAATATTTCTTTTCTTGAGGTTTTATCCTGTCAATATCTTTCCAAAGAATAATTTGCAATAGAAGAGAGTAATTTTTGGCAATCCATCCTTATACCAAATTCTTCCCCATATTTTCTCTATAGGCGAGTGAATGAATTTTGAATTAACAAACCGCATCCTACTATCACTATGTATATATTATTCTTACTATCCATCTATATGCACCAATTCAATCTTGAAGTAGCTATTGGGGTGAAACCTTTTAGTGCTTTTACTACCATTGACCAATGATTTTGAAGATCTGGGGGGATATTTGAACAATGCCAAACAAGCCATTAACCATTGAGATCCCACCACAATATATCATTGATCTTGTTGAATATATTTGCCTCCATCTATTTAGCTAATTGCATTACTCCTTCATTCTCACTCACTAGATCTGCTAAAGGAATTTGATCTTTCCAAAGACTAATGTGCATGCCATTTCCAACTTGCCAACCCAAATGGTCCATGATAATCTAGGCCACTAGTTAGATAATTTCCAATTTTAGAAACTTGTTCTGGCTATACCTTTTGTTTGGGTCTGATTAGCCTATTCTTTTGGAAATATTTGTGCACAAATGCCAATTTCCACAATTCATGGGAATATGAAAGAAGGCACCAAATTATATTTGCATTGAAAGCTAGATTCATGATCTCATGATCTTTTAGAACTAATCCACCAATTTTTTTTTGAATGGCACATGGTATTCCAATTCACTAAATGAAATTTATGTTATTGTTCCTTCCTCATTTCTAAAGAAACTTCCACAATATCCCACCAATTTGGTGGATTACTCCATTTGGGGCAAGCAAACTTGAACACATATAAACTTGAAGATATGAGAACATTGATTTTATTAATACGACCTTTCCTGCCACATTTAACCATTGTGCCCCCCAAGCTTGTATTCTCTTTTTTATTTTATACAAGATTTCCCCCCATTCTTTTGCATTATATGCTCCTAGTGAAATTTGGATTCCTAAATATTTGAGTGATTCCACTCCATGATGATTAAAAACTCCAATATCCTTGACCCGTTATTCAACATTTACTCAGCACAATTCCCGTTGTATAATTAACATTACCTTTTATTGACCATACTTCCTGATAGATCAAACTAGGATTAAAAAAACAAATAAAGCGGAGGACTATTATTTTGGAGGCACCTCCCAATAGGAGAGTGTCATATAAAAAATCAGAGGGATTGACATGTTTAACATTTCATATGATACTCAATCCCACCAAATTATCTTCCTGCGTGGATTTCTCTAAATTCTTACTAAGAATTTTAGCACTAATGATGTGATGTAGAGGAGAGAGAGCATAGCCATATGTTAGCCCTTGAGAGGCAACAAAAAAGGGTGGGTCAGTCATTAACCAATGGCAAAATCCATAGGGAGCCAATGAATACGTTTATCCACCTTATAAATCCAAGAAAATAAAAGAGTGTCTTACTTGGTCAAAGGCATTGACCATATCCAACTTTTTTTCCATTCCTAGCTTATCTAATTCCTTGCTTGAATGAATGGCTTCTCAGACTAAAATGATATTATCCAATATTTGTCTCTATTGCATGAAACCACCTTTTCTCTATGATATGGTTTCCAACAATATTTTTTTCAATCTGGCCACTATGATCTTCATTAGAATTTTATAAGTCAAATTACAATGAGAAATTAGTCAAAATGGGGTGAAATTTACTAGATTTATTTCTTTGGGAATAAGATAAAAAATGGACAAGTTAGTTCTTTTGTTAATATTCTCTTTACTTTGATTATTATTTAAAATTTCTGTCATATCATTTTTAACCATAATCCAAAATCTTCTATAGAAACTTTTGGAGAAGCAATCAAGGCATGGGGATTTATCTGGGTCCAAATATTGCTATGAGAAATCCAAACACAAAATTCAGATCTAGATAGACTGAAAACAGAAAGATAAGACTAAATTCAAGGGAAATTTGTAGAAATCCATAGAATATAGGAAAGGAGGGAGAAATGTGAATTTCATCACTCCTACCAAGAATTATCCTTCGAAAAATTCCATTATTTTTTAGCGATGGTGCTCAATATTACAATAATGTTACAACTCCCAAGGGTGCTTGACCTTAATTATCAACCCAAGGTTCGTACAAAATTAAGAGGGGTCATCATTATGTGTGTGGCATGTAATGTGTTATTACTTTTTTGATATTACGGAAATTAAAGCGAATGAAAGGAAATAAGTTGTAACATAGAGACCATTGTGTTGTCTATGCCACTATAAATACTCAAAATCATAGGAAAAATAGAATAAAAAGAAAATATATTATATTTATAAGGGTAAAGGAGGAAAATCAATTCAATCATGCTAAAGAAAAATTAAATCTACTCTACAATGCATTGGAAACAAACTTGCAACATAAAGAAATCAATGAAACAACAAACCCTAATTTTACAGAAAAACACAGTTCTAATGCATCAAGTACATAAAAGATCCCAAAACTTTTATAGGATTACAAGTTAAATTCTCAATATCTTGGGGACATTGCACTATGAAAATAAAGGTTAACTATGCTTCAATTGTAAGGCTAAATGAATTTTTTATGCAAAACATGGGATGCTGGAAGAGTCCTTGTTTTTCTATAGGATATAGTCTAGTGCCCAAAAAAGATGTTTTAGAGGTGATTTGAAGGAAGGATAAGTTGAGGACAGGTTTAAGGATTGTCAAGAGGTATTTTCGAAGTCCTTGCCTATGAGGGATATTTTTTTCACCAAAAGAGTGATTCTAGGGTTTCCTGTAGCTCTACAAATCAAGAATTTATGTAAAACAAAATACAAAAATGTATGACAACAAGTTTACAAGCTTAATGCATGGGAAGGGATGTTAGCTTCATAAAAAAATATTTCTAAATTTACTAAAATGTTGGGATGGGGTCCCTTGGGTTAGTTTTGGGGTTAAAACCCAAGTTTTGATATAATTTTGGGTAAAAGGATGTAAAGTCTCCACAAATTGTGGATGAAGAGCGCGTAGATAGTTAAAAGTCAAAAGGGGTTTAACCTCTTGTTTATGTCAAGTCATGTAAGTCTTGAGATCTACCCATGGTCTGTGGACCATGGGATGGTATGAAAGAAGGCTATAAATAGGCATGTCCTAGAGAATCTAAGGCAAAAAAATAACAGTCTGTTGATAGTGGGTCAATAGAAGATAGTGCAGAGAAGTGAATTATAGATGAAGGAAAGGCTTTGTAGCTGAGTGCACAAAGGCCTAGAGTAGAGCCCGTAGTTGAGTGCATGGACCACTGCAGCTCAGTGCATAGGGAAGTTTCAGTCTGTAACTTCATTTTGAATATCAATAAAGAAGATTGTTGGAAAAAATCATGTGTTCATCTGTTACTTCTAATATTTATGTTTACGATATATGTTGTCATGTAATAAATGTCTTTATGATATATTATGAATTGATGCACGATTATGTTTGATATGTCTTACCAACTGTATGAAATACATGTGAAGTATTTACACGAAGATTATGATACTTGTTGTTGTGTTTATTAAATACTTAAGTATATCTATGCGAACTCAGATCTAGGGTTGCTTTATGGTGTGTGTAAGTGGATGTTGCATCTATTAAGGGTTCGCAAATCGTATCGTAGACCTTCGCGAAGGTCTAAGGTCTGTTTAAGAGAAGTTGCAGTACTAAGCCTTGAGGACTTATAGGTTTGCGTCGAGGAAGATCTACGGAAATAAAAGACATCACACTAATCTCTAGATGCAAAAACTTGGTTCCAACATCCCCCCATACTGTCTCAGGTGAGACTTTAGCCTGCGTTATTCATGTTGATGTCGAAAGAGCCAATAGTGTAGGGTTTTGTTTGGCACAATTAACTCTAAACCTGGTTCAGGACCCACTAAGGTAACAAATGATTCCGTTGTCGGGACATAGATCCGCATGAAGAGATGTCTGATGTTGCAACACTAGAATCTGACCAAGAAGGAAATTAAGTGGATGGACTAGAACATTCCCAAACTCACAACATAAGAAAACAAGAATCCACACCTACCAAAGGAGTAATGGTTGGATATATATTTTCTTCGCACCTTCTCAATCGTACTATACAAGTGGATAGCTAAGTTGGCAGATGACCAAGCAAGGTGGAGGCTTGACGGTCCAATATTGTGGACTCCAGAGCTAATGTGAAGGTTGGAAGCCTTTGAAGACAAGATCACACACATTGTTGAACAATGTCTTGATCGAATTATAGGAGGACTTGTTACAGAGTTCGTGGTCGATACCTCAGTTAGCTACAGTGAAGCAAAGCGATGCTTCTTCAAGGGACTGCGAGGTAAGTATATGAGATATTTCAATACATGGATTAAGATACTCTTATGTGAGAAACAAATTATGTTGTTTCCTTGATGTTCAGATCTACAACAAGTGGATGGATATTCAGAAATCAAGAGAATGTAAGCCCTGAATATACCCCATTTATTAAACATCCTTCGAGTGACAATGAGGGAATGACACAAGCCTCACTACAGAGTGCAGTCCAACTGATAAGATAGGGTTTTCCATGGATACATCATCCATCCACCCTACCTCCACCTTCACCTCCATACCATACACCTTCGCCCACACCACCGCCACCACGACCGTCATTCAACATGTCAAACTTAGTAAAGCTATCAATTTTCAAGCGTATAGGGAGAAAAGATACAAATAAATTTGGGTTTATTGCAAATTTTGTATGGCAAATTTTGTGTGGAATGCACAACAGATCATTAATGACAACATAAAGAAGACACAGTTACTTATTGTTGTACAGGATCATGCACTAACGTGGTATATTAAGTATTGTATTGATCATCCTGTCGCAACACTAGCAGATACTAAGGATGCTTTAAATAAGGATTTTAGTAAGCCTAAGTATGATTCATTGCCAGCCATTGGATTTAAGGAAATCACGATGAGGGCTAGTGAGATGCCCTAGGAGTTAAATAAAACGCTAAATGTGTGATCTGTGAAGCTAATATGTAGCTCACAGATGGTTAGCATTGCGTATGGTTTATGGCCTCACTTCTGCCCCAACTAAGAATTGTTTTTTCATAGTAGAAGATAGGATCTCAAGCAGAAGCCCTCGAAATCACGATGAGATTGCATGAGACACCTATTTAGGATGCGACTTTGGGAGTCCAATAGATTCACTCATAGCTATAGAACCTCTACATGGAATTGTAGAGTTTGAAAAATGAGAAGGAGGCTAGGCCATAGGTGCGCGAGGAAGTTTGGTGCTTCAAGTATAAGAGCTAGGGGCATGATAAAGACCAATTCCCTCTTTTCGTGAATTATCTTACAAGGGGGACCAATTCCCCTGAGGCAGGAAGCTCCAGTAGGACCAAGTAGGGGGCCCGTGCTATGCTGCGCTATTTGTCAGGTGGCTGGAAAACACGTGATGGATAATTGTCATTTGCTGCAAAAATTCATTCAAATGCCACAATAACTATTTTGTAATTTCTGCAAATCACTGGGCCACAATGAGGGCCACTTTTGTAGCTATGAATTAATGATGGAAATAACATATATCTATCGAATGCAAGAAGAAACTCAGCCTTTGGATAAGGGCAGTGGGGGAGCGCACTGAGGATATTAGGGGTGAGGACAAGGTCGAGGAGGAGGAGGCCACTATGCATAAGAGTGTCAGAATGAGACATGCCCATCCTATCAATATTGCATCCATTTTGAGCACACTATCAAAGAATGTCTTATGTTGATAACTAAGATGTAGGAGAAGAAGGTACAACATCAACACCCTACGTAGAATTTACAAATGATAAGAGCTGAGCCCTGCATGGAATCCAAATGTAAATATCATGCTAAGAAGAAAATTAACAACAGGGATGATAAGGGAAAACAAACTAAAGAAGATGGATGGGTTCGCAAGGCCCTAGAAAAGGAAGTAGGTTTTGATTCAGCAAGTGCGGAGGAAGCCAAGAAAATCTTTGTTGAGGCATCTACTTCAGGAGGTTAGAACAAAGCACCAAAAACTAGTGCACCTATATAGGTTCATTCCTCTATACTTCATGAAACTTCTGCATGATAGCAAGACTATTAAGGGTCTACATGAGTTGATAAATATGTGTGCTATTAAAGAAAATTCTCCTAGTGGACACCGTGTAGTATAGAAAATTGGGAAACATAAGGTAAGAACAGGGCGTGAGATGAGGCTCACCATGCAGATAGGGGATAATGAGATGGACCAGGTTATTCTAGACCTAGGGTCTAATGCAAATGTTTTGCCTAAATAGACATGGGAGAGAATGGGGAGACTTATGCTGCAGTGGTCCCCGATCTAGCTGAGAATGGAAAACCAACAAAAGGTTCCCTATGGGACGACTACATGGGGTAACATTGGATATAGAAGGCACGAGCGCACTGGATGATTGTAAAGTAATAGAAGTTGTGGATGATATCAATCCATACCCCACGCTCCTTGGAATTGACTCGGCCATTGATATGAATAGACTCATCAACTCAAAGAAAAGAACAATGTTGCTCGAAAGGAAATTGCTTCAGGTTGTAGAACCATTGGACCTTGCAAAAGAACTGTACTATAATGAACCAGGAGGTGAATATGAAGAAAGTGACGATGATTTGGATTAGATTTATAAAATAACTGTGTGAGATCAATAGGTGATGGATGGATTGCACAAGACCATGAAATTTCCTGTACCTCAGATTTAGATGAAGAACTCGAGCATTGGCAAAGTAGTTTGCATGAAGTATCTATGTTGTGTTGCAATATGATGACTAAATAATTACATTGTGCATCATCATAGGTAAGAATTTTACCCTATTATGATGGCTTAACTGATGTAGATAAGTTTTTGGATTCCTTTGAATGAGAAGTCCCTAAGGATCATCAATTCCAAGCACTAGATTTGGCGCTGCAGGCTACGCCCACATGATGGTGGGGTATGCACAAAGATAGTTTTGATGAATGGCATGATTATAGAAGGATGATGAAGCTACGATTTGAGTGACCAAAACTTCGACTAACTGAGAAGCATGATGGGAGAAATGTCCCATGCGATCATTTAGCAAAGTGGACTAAAGTTAATGGATTAGAGCTGCAACCAAAGTGGGTGCACTTATTCTGTCATACTTTGGATATAATTCCTATGAATTGGTACCTAGAAATAGAGCTCCACCATGGCACCGCGAAGTGGTATATATTAAGGGAAGGATTCTTAATGACCTTCAGTTTTGAAGATGGGTTCGAAAGCATTAACGAAGCTTTGCAGGAGGTTAAGGCATCAATCTTTAGAAGTCTGTAGGATCATTTGGATTTGGTTCAGCCATATTGGAGTAGCCAGCTACGCCATGCATTGGAATGATATAATGTGACTGCTGAGGGGGAGGATGAAGATCTAAGAAATATCAATATTCCAGATGCAGAAGGCCATCGTGAAGTTGAAGGTTGGAAAACAGAAAAGCTAGAATAGGCTGCGTTCCGTAGCTAAAAGACAAAAACTTATTCAAATAGAAAAACACAAAAGAATAACATGTAAATCACTAAATGTCCTCCTTAAGGCAATATATACTAGTCACTGATGATAGGAATTCATTTTCTTCATGGAAAAACAAAGAAAAGGGATGAGAAGATTTGCTAAGGAAAAGGCAGTTTTGAGGCTCAACAATTTTCATGAAACTATTAAAGGTGAATCTAGCTCACAAATTGAAGCAAGGAATTCTAGTGTAAAATATTGAACACTCAACAAGGAGATAAGAGGTCAACCCCATCAAAAACCAAGGAAAGAAAGTATTCAAAGAAAATCATTTACTCCTAACTATGGAAGTGTTAATGAATTCCTTCCTCTGATGAATAATGTTAATTGTCTTATATGTCATAATTTTGGACATGTTGTAGCAAGATGCAGAAGTAGAATGGTTCAAGCTAATAACTATCACACAAAAATATCATCATCTTCTAGGTAATTCAAGGGATATTGTTTTTCTTGCAATATGTTTGGTCACAAAGCCACTAATTTCTTTAGAAGGAATATGAAATAGATAAGATGTTATGCTTGTAACAATTTTGGGCATATAGTGTTATGAAACCAGCTCACAAAAAGATAGAAAAGAGAGATCCACGCCTTAGAATTCAGCCTCTTCGAGGGGGCAACCTCCTTTACATGACATAAATGAACAATTCTTGGATGATACAAAT
>APFE030607292.1:0-11568 GCA_000404065.3 Pinus taeda
TTTTATTAATTTACCATACCTCTTTTATAAATATGGTATTTGGCCCATAGGATTCAATTAAATAAAACCTCTTTTTTTGAGCCTATTTAAATAGAAAAATGGTTATGGACTAAATATAGAAAGAGGTTTTATTTATTTACCATACCTCCACTTTATTTATATTTTTATTTATTTACACGCTTGCGTGTTTATAAATATAAGGTGACATATGGAGTAAATATAAAAAAATGTTTTATTTGTTTACCATACCTTTCATTTATTTATATTTTTATTAATTTACCATACCTCTTTTATAAATATGGTATTTGGCCCATAGGATTCACTTAAATGAAACATTGTTTTTGAGCCTTCTTAAATAGAAAGAGGGTTATGGACTAAATATAAAAAGAGGTTTTATTTATTTACCATACCTCTAGTTTATTTGTATTTGTATTTATTTACCATACCTCCACTGTATTTATATTTTTATTTATAACTATCATAAATACATTTTCTTGAAAATGAGGGTGAATGGAAGATTGTAACTCCTAATTTCAAGGGCTAAATTTACTGTTTTTACCCTCTCCCTTAAAATAAGGTGGGCTAACCTCCATACCTAATTTTTTTATAAAATAAATTTGAGGCGATTTGTAACAATGTACTATGATACAAAATATTCGCCTAATAAAAATATAAAACCCCTTAATTTAGCCCAAGGGCGAAAATTTGCCCCTAAAATTTTCCATGTACGTGATTCATTAAAATCCCCTTTCCTCAAACCAACTTCTTTCATTGCATCTTGAAGAAATTGAAGAGCATTAATTCTTTACTAAATAAATTTGCAATGCATTGGGTATTTTTCAATGACAATGCAATTTCTTCTTTTTTGTAGGCAACATGCTAGTGTTGTACCTAATCATTAAGTACAAAATAGATAATTAAGTAAATTAGTATAAACACATAAAAATAAAAAATAAAATATTGAAATTCAATTTTATATAATAAAACTTACTTGAGCCTGAGAATAAATTCAAAACCCAATCTCATTCATTTGAACATAAATCTATAAGACAGTTAATCAATGGTTGTGGTCTTTGATAAATGTTAATTATCTATCCTCTTACTTTTTTTTATCTTCATATGTTAGTTTTTTTACAACAAAATCATGAACCAGTACTTGGCTATGACTCCTTCCATCTACTTGATTCAGAAGCATAAACTTATAATTATCATCTTTTGTCCAACATTCAACATAAATGAACTCACAATCACTTATAATTGGTTGATCTCCGTGGTTAATAAGATATGATTTTTGTGTGTAACATGAAATAGTAAAAGTTCAATTAACTTGTACATAAACTATTTTTTTAACATGAATCTAACATACAATTTCAACGTCTTACCATGTAAGTTGCATCCTTGAGTTTTCTTTTCCCTTGAAACTTGTCAATAACACTGCGAATTGCTTGTATGAATGAAATGTCACACATCTCCAAAATGGTGATGTTTTGACTTCTAGAAATCCCACAACAAATTTACTAAAAGCTTGATAAGTATAAGGGTCACTATCATGAGGAATATTTGCAATAACTAGGGAATAATCCCTTTTAGGTATGAGTTTTGGAATGTCTTCATAACCACCTTGTATTATTTGATATTGGATAGTCTCGAGCCCATTCCAAATGAAATGATTAAGACTAGGATCAAGTTCAACATTACTAAGATGTTTCTTTCTCAACCTTTCCATCTTAATTTTTTTAATAAAGCTTCTGAAACTATCTAGTGCTCTATTTGAATCCTTCTTCATCTTTAATGAAATAAACAAATATATGTATAAGTTATGAAATAAAAACAGTATACACATAAATAAAAATGAATGCATAAATCAACATACCCTTTTAAATGCCAGATGAAAATATTTTTGTGTTGATGTAGAACTTGAATCTGAGTAAGAGTTAATACATTATCATTAGGGATTTGACATCATGATGGAGCCATGACTTGTAACTCGAGGATCATGTCGACAAATCTTCTTACCAAATCTCACAACCTTGATGGAGTGATTTCTCTGGTGGACGTCGGCGACAGAGTTGGAACCACGGTGACAGATCTACATTATGTTGTGGTCTTGCCCCCTATTACCCAAGGGAGAAAGTGGGGAAGTTGAATCGGGTTTTCTTCGCAAAGCCCGCTTCACATGCAAAAACACATTCAACCTGGATCATAGATGATGAATACGGATCTGATCACGGGATAAGCAATTGTTTGATAGATTTATATCGATCTATATGGAAAGTCAAGGAGTGAGTTTTGGCCAAGCTTAAATCTCTAGGCATTAAGAAGATATGGAGGTTTAGTTTGGTAAATAATGAAGTACTAGTTATTCCCTGGAATGAAAGTATTTTGAAAGTGTGGATCCATGGATATATACACTTTTATTTATTGGATCTAGCCATGTTACCTCCAGTGCAGAAAGGATGAAATCTTAGAAATTGTTTTCCATGTGTTTCCAATTGGATCTAGGGCCTAGGGTCGAGATTTGGTGGATTTGTGGGAGAACTGAGGTAGAGCGTGCAATTGCAAATAGAAGATTGATTAGCAACATCTTTTGTTGCAATCCTTGTTATGATGAGAATGGTTGGCAAGATCTGCTGCATCAGGGAGAAAAGGCTTGGCTGCATATGGGCCTTGAATGCAATCAAAGGAATTTAAGCTTTGAGACATCTTGGTCACAACTCTTGGATTAATTTCCCATCATAGATTCTGTGGACCTTGCCAAGTTAATAATTCATGAAGGTTTTTTAGATTCGTGGGAAGTTGGGAACTATATGGAATGGAGTTTTCTAGCATTTGATGTCAGGGAGGTTCTCAAATCAATTCTCTACCAGTATTCGGTAAAAATCTCTTGAAATCCAAATTTACCCTTCCATTTACCAGTCAAGACCAATAAATGGATGAATCTTGAATGTCAATCCCTAGATTTTCATAAAGGAACTAATCCCTAGATTTTCATGAAGGAACTCCGATCCAAATTTTTATTAGAACCATGAGCGGGAAAAAAATGCGTACGAGGGTCTAGATTTGGGAATGGGTACAAGCTCTTAATAAAAATATTCAAGAACAGTTGGGTATTCCAGCAAGACTTCAAAGTCTAATTTATTCAGTGAAATCACTGCAAGAGGATTACAAGTTGCAAGACTATGGCATTATTCCAAACTCAACTGTCATCCTTAACATGAGACTTCTTGGAGGATGCCTTGGATCTAGCTCTAAAGGCCCAAATTCCTTCAAGGATGCAGTTAAAGGGAAGGCAAATCCACAAAAAAATATAGAATAACCTCCCAATCTTCCTGGTCCCTATATTGTGGAGTAGATGACCCAAGTGCCAGCTTTGATAATCAACCTGCTTGAGCTAAATGAGTTCTATGTTGATTTCCATGCAAGAGAAGTTATATGCATATTTAATGGATTTTGGTCCAAATCATAGGCTCTACATCAATGAATTTTCTCTACTTGGACAAAAAACTATGATATCCATCTATGTTCTAGGTTTTTTTTTATTGTAAAGTTTGACACAACAAAAGATATGGATTATGTATTAAATGAGGGACTATAGTTTTGGGGCAATGTGAGTCTATTCATGATACCTTGGTTTCCGGGTTTTGATGCAAACACCATGGTGGTGTCCAAAATCCTAGTGTGGGTTAGGTTACATAATCTACCACTGCATTTTGGCATCACAAACTATTAGAAGGAATGGGAATTCTTTGGGGAAGTTCTTAAAGGTGGATGCGGATCGAGTCTCAAAAGGCATTTTCACTTTTTCCAGAATATATGTAGAGATAAATCTTAGTAAAGGTTTACCTAATCACATTTTTCTAATTCACAACAATCTACACTAGTCACAACCTCTTAACTATGGGAATACGGAATTTCATTTTCGTACATGTCTTCAAACTGACCATCTTCAAAATGCGTGTCCTCAAGTTAAAAAAGACCCTAAAAGAAAAAAGAAACCAACTCAATTCCAAAAGGTTGGTAGTTTTTAGAAACCCAGGAAGTAGAAGTAGAGGATGCAGAAACCCCAGACAACACCTCAAACATTAATGACAAAAAATCCTAGGATACCATGGAGAAGAATGAGGCCAAGCATAATTCTTCATTAGTTCCAATGTCTTTAGTTCAACAACAACAGATTGAGATTATTCCATCTGAAAAAGAAGTAAGTGGTACCAAACAAATTCATGCATCAAAAGTTTTGGATTTTGATAAAGAAACCCCTATAAATGTAAAAGAGAATCAAATGAATATTGTATATTCGATGCCCAACTCTAGTGGTTGGTGGAAAGTGGAAAACAGAAAAGGTAAAAAACAATAGACTAATGTTATCTCTCTGATGAGTTTTTATTGATCTTGGACACCAGGATTTGTTATTTTATGCATATGCTTTTTATCCTCTACAATATGTAATTTTGTTCATTATGAATAAAATTGCGATTTTTCTTTGAGAAAAAAAGAACTTGAATCTGGGTAGTTGCATACAACATCATCCAAACTATCTTCATTCAATAATTTAACCATTTGTTCTTGTATTCTCATATCTACCTTGTGACTGAATAAATAAAGTAAAAAATGTTAATATAATGATATGTATAACAAATAATACGAATAACAATACATTATATTTAAAATAAAGTTATAATCTAGATATAAGTAAAAATAATTCAACAAAATTACTTTTGAAATTCCTCACACATTTCCTCTAATGATAATTCACCTGACTTCACACGAGATAATATTGTTTTGACAAGATTTTCATCTTTCAATCCTTGCAATGATCTCCAAGGTGTGATAGTCATATCTTCTGGAAGGAGATTCATTTCAAGACTTTATTTACTGCTAGTACATATCAATGGTTTAGACTTTTTGACCTTTAGGTTTTTTATGCCAATATTCTCCCACATGTAGAAAATATCATTAATCGATTCCCATATATCTCCAGTTCTAAATTTCAACTAGAAAATGTTATCGATACCTTTGAATATTTCAGAATTTACTTTGCCACCTTTTGAATTGATTTTTTCCTCAATTTGATAACCTATTTCCATACAACATTCCTTTTGAAATGTTAGACTAACCTTTATCTTATCCCCGCCACATTTTTCTTCAAATTCATCATGAATAAATCTAACCCTTTAGGTGAAAGTCATGGATATCCTATACTCATTGTCTGCATTATGATCCCATGCCAATAACTTTGCTTCTATAACTGTTAAACCAACATAAATGATACATTTCATTGTTTCAAAACGTGGGTTATTGGGATATTCCCCCATCAATTTCCTTTGAGATTCTACTAAATGGTTTGCTCCAAGTACATAATATTTGCTTTCAAAACATTTTGACTTATCAAATGCTTCTTTGTTGGGAACTTGAATTGGATCAACAGGAAGCACAAAATCAACCACATGAGCATATGTATTATAACTCATTAATGTTTTCAAGTTGTGAACATGCAAGTGGTGTGGCTTTCTAATTTGATATTTAAATTGTCCTTCATTTGACTTATAGATTTGGTTGACATTAAGTGGAAATGTATGACCGCCCTCAATTAAGTTTGTCTTCGTCAACTAATGTCGAATGGAATTTTGTTTTGTTTTAATAATGACATCCTCTAAATCAACTCTTAGTCTAATGATTTCCTTGCTTCCTTTTTATTTTTCACTAGGATCTTCACTACTGGCCATGATTGTTTCAGAATGATCAACTTTTTATTTCTTCCTCCTATCGATTATCATATTTTCTTCCACATAAGAAATCTCCTCATTATCAACTAGAAGGGAGTCATTCTTGGGCATTTTTGTTTTTGTATTTTATGGTTCTTCTCATTTCTAACATTAGTTCTAATCTCATCCTCAGTAATGACAACATATTCTTCAACTTTAGATTCATATTCAACTTCCTCATCTTCAAAAGTAACATGTCTAACTTTACTAGATTGATCCAATGTGGGCATTGTTTGCTGATCCCTTGTATGTAGTGTTGTAGCATCATGAAGTACTTTTTTCTTTTCTTTTTCTCATATCTTCTTTTGACGCTGAGTAGAAAATTCCGACAACATTCATAATATCTCACTCTATAAAATAAATTCCCTCCAACATAATTGAAATACCCTCAGTAAAATTATGTCAAACAAAATATAATATGTCAATAATAACTAAGTTATAAAGAATATAATTATACAATTATAATAGTGCAAAACACATAAATAAGAATACTTACGATATTTTTTCCAATGTCCTTTATGATTTGTTTACATATCCTTATAGAATCATCCACTGTGTCATACATCGACAATGCAAAATGATATCTAATCTTGTCATGTGACTTGGGCAGTTTTGTAAGTACATAAAAAACTTCAGTATCTGACATCAAACATATGTCTAGTACTTTTCGCAGCACCTCATAACTTCCACCATCGTAAATCATACCAGCATATAGATATATCTGTAGATCTTCTTCGCCTTCTCTATCTTTCATAACCCATGCAAATTTTGTAAGCTTTACTTATGATTTCTTCCAATATGAAATCAACTTCTTTTCCTTTGAGAAGCCACTTGCTATATTTTTAGTCATTATCTTAGGTCGGGTTCATTCAAAAATATGTTTTGAGGGTCCATATCTAGCTCTAGACGATGTTATTGTTGTCTTTGGTTTATAAAGATTCACAAAAACCTTCCTTGATGCCATTTTCCTGCAATCAATCTCTCTCTCTCTCTCTCTCTCTCTATCTATCTATTATATATCTATATATAATAATATATATATATATATATATATATATAATATATATATATATTACAAAAAACCAATATCTTAAGTAAACAAACAAAAAAAACTAATTTAAAACTAAAAAAGCAGCCAGAAAAATTACCGCCTAATGTCCAAGTGAGTTGTTGTTCATACCAGGGTAACCAAAACAAAACATTCCTGATTTTTTTTTTTTTTTTTTTTTTTTTTTTTTTTTTTTTTTTTTTTTTTTTTTTTTTAAGTTAAATTTTTACATTTGCCCCCCATCCCCCTACCTACCAGGGGGCTACTGTGCTGTCAGTGGGCGTGCCCACTCGGGGCACTGCAGCACCCTAGTAGGTAGGGGGCCAATTCTCATAATCGTCCCCTTGCCTACCAAGGGGTCACTGCACTTCAGGCGAGTGCACCCATCCAAGGGTGTGCTCGCTCATGGCACAATGGATGTGCTTGCTTGCATACTTGTTGTTATACAAGTAGGCACACCCCAGTTGCACTCGCCTGGGGAACAACGACCCCCTAGAAGGCAGGGGGCCACTGTACCTGTTAGCGCTGCTATGCAAAAGCATCAAAAATGGATTCAAACACTCTCAAAGGCTGCAAACACTTTCATAATCACGCCAAAGGAACCATTGATGCTGTCGAAATCCTCATTTTTGGGCTAAAATTCTTCCATCGATCAAAAAATTTGCAAAAGGAAAGCCCTTTGGAGGGCAGAAATATGATATCAAAAGGCGCAATTGTTTTAAAATCATTTAAAAATTCAAAGAGCATGCTTGAGGATCGGCCCAAATCGCATTGGAATTTCGCTATTGGGGCTACCAAAGTGGACAGGGCCTTCACATATATTGTGTTCCGATCCGATGGGCCAGATCCGATGGCCATATAATACTCCATTTTATATCATTTCGAGTCCGCGACAGTATTTCTATCGGTAGGGGCTTTTGCATAAGTTATGGTGCGAACGCCGATGGGCTGGACCCAATATATGCAGCGTTCCATTTCATAATTTTTCAAATCCGAGCCCTTCACATTTTTCATTGTTTTTTGATATATTTTCTTTGTATAAAGAGAATAGAAGGGATGCCTGAGCAGCTGCCGATTGCGATTGTTTTCGGTTCCGAAAGGACCCTAAAGGCAGCATATATATAAATATATATATGTCTCAAGTCCGCCAAAGCCATTTTCGTGGTTTTGCGGCAGTTTGTATATATTTTTCAAATGTTAAAGAACAAAGGAGGGCCTGTTTAAATAAGCACTGCAACCCGAAAGGCGACCCGATAGAAAAGATATATGTGTGCAGGCCTTTGATATTTAAAATAGCAAGGTGGGCGGTATTTCTAAGTGGTGCAAAGATGATTAATGCAAGCATGCAGCAGTACAGCGCAGTAGGCAGCTGCCTTCAATCGACAGTATGGTCGAGGAGGAAGCAGGACACCGCTTATTTGATCAGAGCATTCAATGGTTATGGTTCCATTGGTATTTCACGCCATAAGAGGACTGCAGAGCAACAGAGAGGTCAAATCCATTTTCAACACAGCTAGATTTGTATCAGCAGCCCATTCCTGAATATAAATATGGTTGGTGGTCATTTATGGGCTCCTCCACGCATGGTCTGACAGAGATGATTTGTATTGTAACACTATATATACTCAGAAAAAAATGTAACAGGGGATGAATATTTGATAAATGAGAGCTTATTGTAGCCTTTTAACTTCTGGATACTGTTAATACCATGAGACCTGCAACTTTTGGTCTTGGTTTCCATTAATACAAACTTCTTTTGCTATCATCTACTCGCTTTCCACTTCTTCTATGTTCTAGGCTGTGCATGCTTCCATTTATTTGATGTACTGTGGATTTTTAATATCAGAGGGGTTGTCATCCTCAGTGTCTATTGAATAATAGTCTTGCAGATTCTTTAACTAGTTGTGGCTGGGCCATCACAAAGCTCTATGCGTCTGCTGGTGCAATCAGTCTTCTCCATTATCACTTTTGCATTAAACCGTGAGTAGTTGGTGGTTGAAAGCCTTGTAGTTTGGGGGTCTTCACCCATGTCTGGGGTAAATGATAGTAGGAGTGGTTATCTGGCTTAAAGGTGCTGCACATCTCCCATTTATCCATCATTTTGTCCTACAAAACTGTTGATTTTTTAATGTTCCCGAGCATCACTGATTTACAACCCAGGTGAGTTTCTTGGGGTGATAACATTAATTGGCGCCGTTGCCGGGGATCAAAGAATCGGAGCTCAAGCTTCCCTGGGAGAACGATATAGTTTCAAGCTTTGATGACAGACAAGGCTTCAACACAAAATTTGGTTGTAATCATCTATCTGGCGACTCCATTGGTGGAAGACCATTCTTTGGTGACCCCACATTAAAGTTCTGGCTCAGTTTGTGAGGCATACAAGAAGCAATGCTCAGAAATCTCCAGCTGAACCGTTGCTTTACCCTGAAAGAGTTGTTAAATCGAAGAAATCATCAAAGAAAGGGGCATTAGGATCAGGTAAGCCTAAAAACTCTAATTTATCTCTGAAAGATGAGTTTATAGCTGAAGAATCACAGCTTGAAGTTTTAGAGCCCAACACTGTTAGCAAAGAAATTCTTTCAGAGATCAGTTCAACCCCTTTTGTAGTTAGTTCTCCTTTGAATATTAGTCCAAAGAGAGCTTCTCATACTGCCCAAAACATCCGAATATCCTTCCTATCCATTACATTATCTCCTACTGCTCCATCTGTTAGTAGTCTTGCACATATTCCAAACATGGCAGGACAACAAGCACCTACCAAGATTGAAAGGATTGTTGCTGCTAGATATGGACCTTTGGTATTGCCTGTACCTTTAAATGCCATGCCTACAGGAGAATATCAAAAATATATGCCCAAATTTACTGGAACAAAGGGAGTGACAACAGAAGAACATCTTGAAGCTTTTTATAGTTATGCTGACAATTTAGATATCAGTGAGAATGATGTATGGATGAGAGTTTTTTTCCAGAGCCTTGATGGAGAGGCTAGGAAGTGGTTTAGAGAATTACCCTAGAGATCTATAACAGATATTGAAGCATTAGATGAGGCATTTTTGAAGCAATGGGGAGATAAGAAGGACCTACTATATTAAAGAGAAAAGGATGAGTCTTCGCCTGATTTCAATAAAATATTTAATAGAATGTATAGTAAAATACCAGCGGAGGTAAAGCCTACCCCCACGACTGCAAAACTTACATATGCTAATGCTTTTGACCTTGATTTCTACTTATTGTTGAGAGAAAGACGATGTGTAAATTTGAATGATATGCAAGAATCAGCCCTGGAGGTGGAATCCAATATAATGGCAGCAGAGAAGTTGAAGAGTAAGGCTGATAGAAGAAGGCCAAGAGGTGAGGCTTCTTCTTTCCAGGTTTCAACTTCAGAGCCTAAGTTAGACAAAATGACTAAGATGATAGAGTCATTGGCCGCTGAAGTTTCCAAGCTAAAGGTTGAGCAGGCTGCAGGCAAAACAAGGCAGCAAAATACCTTTGTTCCAAGAAATCCAAACCCATTCAGAAAAGCAAATGATCAGCTACAAATTATGCAAAGGGGTGAAGAAACAAAAGAATACTATAAGGTCAACGCTCCTTTTCAAAATGCAGTCATGGAGGGGGAGCAATTTGAAGAGGAGGAGGATGAAATTCACTGTATGGAAGATAAAGGTAACACTATATTTTTAACATTGGCTGAATATGAAGATTCATTGTTGCAAGAGAAAAACAATCAGAGATGGGACAATGGTGTTGTTCTGCAATTTGGCGAGCAGCAACAAAGATATAATCTAAGATCCAATGCAAAGAATGCCAAAGAGAATGTTGCACAAGAAGCAGCTACTCAAGCAATGCCACAGAATAGCAGGTAAAGAAGACCAACAGTTGATCCTATTACCCTCAAAGCTCCAGTTCAAGAGGTAAAAGCTGCTGATAAAGTATCCTCTTCTTTTAGTTTTGAGTCACAAATTCAGAAATTGAAAATATCCATGCCTCTGGCTGAGTTGGTGAAGAGTGAATTATTTAGGAAGCCCATCCTTGAAGCCCATCCTTGAAGCCCTTGACCTTGAGTCTAAACAAACCTCCATTGACTCTGTCAATTTGCAAGATGACAAGCCTGCTATTGTGCTTAGCCCCATGATTGAACCTGCTGATAATAGTTCTCCATATTTCTATGTTTCATTAATTATCCATGATAAAATCCTTCACAATTGCCTGCTAGACACAGGGGCCAGCCACAATCTAATGCCTAAAACTGTCATGGAAGAGCTAGGCCTTGATATCACCAGACCCTATCATGATTTGTTCTCGTTTGATTCAAGGAAGGTAAAATGCCTTGGATTAATTAAGGATCTGGCCATTACCTTAACCCAGCTGCCCATGAAGAGTATGATGATGGATATAGTGGTGGCTGATGTTCCTCCTAAGTTTGGTATGCTGTTGTCTAGAGGGTGGATTAAGAGACTAGGAGGGACATTGCAGAATGATTTATCTTATGCAACTGTTCCAGTGTTTGGAGGAGAAAGCAGGAGGTTATATAGAGAATCACAGCTGGCATATATCGTTAGTGATGAGAAGCATCCTACAAACCATCCCATATGTGCAGTGGACACTGATTTTGGAGAATGCATTCTCCAAATACAAGAATCTCAGAAGGCTGGGTTGCAGATCACAAAACCAACAGATCAGGCTGAGCTTGATAGAGGAGGACAAATTTGGGAGATGTTCTTCGATGGAGCTTGTACTAAAGAGGCTGCAGGAGTA
>APFE030607297.1:2279-18654 GCA_000404065.3 Pinus taeda
GTCCTCAACACCTTTATCTTCTTCTTTGTCTGGTTTTCCACCAGAGCCTTAAATTCTTTAAACCTATCAAAAACTTCATATTTCTTCTTAAGGAAATATATCAATGTATTCCCTGAGAAGTCATCTATAAATGATACATAGCGCACATACTTACCCAGTGGTGGAACCTTCACAGGTCCAAACACATCGCTATGCACAAGTTCTAATATCTGTTTTGCCCTCTTACTACCAGAGGGGAAACTCACCCAATTCTACTTCCCATATACACAATTTTCATAGAAATCAAAATCCAGAGAACTATTACTCATACCTTCTACCATACCTTTACCATGAAGTATCTGAACGCCCTTTTCTCCAATATGTCCAAGCCTTTGATGCCACATCATGGTCTTCTCTCCAGAGACCACTAGATTTTTTGCTCCACTTTTAGGAACCACAAAACTATTTCGCCCATCAATAACAGTGCTACCTTGTAGACTGTACAAAGTTCCAATCAGAACTCCCTGCATCAATACCTATGCTCCCCGAACCATCTTGCAAGTATCCTTCTCGAACACTGTTTCTACACCTGCATCATCCAAATTGCTAACAAAAATCATATTTCTCATTAATGCAGGAATATGTAGAACACCTGGAAGCATTCTAACACTTCCACCTTGCAGCTTCAACTTTACTTTTCCACGACCAACGATTCTAGCCTTCCTCTCATCCCCCAAGAAGACATCACCACCATCATATTTCTCATACTCCCAGAACCACTCTCTATGGGGAGTGAAGTGAAAGGATGCACTTGAGTCAATTAACCATGCCTCATGATCTACATGTGTACTTAACGAAGCCAAGTACACATCCCCACCTTCATCTGAGGTGGTTTTCGCCTCTGCAGAAGGAGCCTCATCAGATCCCTTTCCTTTGTTAGGAGCTTTAGATTTACAGTTCCTTTTGTAGTGTCCTTCCTTTTCACATTTCCATCACACCACCTTTACAAGTTTTCCTGGAAATTTAGATCTCCCTTTAGATTTAGATCTCCCACTCGATGACTTATTTTTGTTTCTATTCTGGGTCTGCCCTCGTACAGACAAGGCATCAGCATTTTGGCTCTCCATATTTTTCCGTCTCATCTCCTCCATCAACAAGGATGAGACTATTTCATCATAATGCAAGGCAGTTGCATTGCTACCTATTGCAGTAACCAGACTATCCCACGAATCTGGTAGAGAACACAACAAACTAATGCACTTATCTTCATCTAAAATTTTAATATCAACAAATTCTAACTGACTGACCACAGTATTAAATGCATTCAGATGCTCTGTCATCGAGTCTCCATCTTTCATCCTCAGGGTATACAACTTTTTCCACAGGAACAGTTTATTCACCAGAGACTTAGACTGGTACAAAGTCCCTAACTTGTCCCACAAAGCCTTCATCGTAGCTTCCCCTAATACATTCAGTAATACTGAATTTGAGACACACAATCGTATTGTGCTCTTTGCCTTATGATCCAACTTCTTCCATTCTTCATCGGAAACTCCCATTGGTTTAGTACTCGGATATACCGTGATCCACTAGTCTTTACCCACCAACAGATCCTCCATCTTGAGTTTCGACAACTCAAAACTCTAACCATTAAATTTCTTGATCTCTATCTTTCCACTGCTCGCCATCTTCTTTCACCACCAAAATCGATCTCGCAGATCTCCCACTAAACAAGGTCTACCACAGGCCCAAACGAAACCCATCAACAACAAAGGAATCCCCTTGAAGCCAAAATAACTCTGATACCAAATGTAGGTTTCAACCCCATACAAAAATTACCTGCATACAAATTCTAAAACATAGAAAATAAACAATGCGATATCATAACACATAAAACACATATACACAGAGATTTTCCTCTGGATCCCAAAACTAGGACTACCAGCTTGATTTTTCGTTATGTTCCTGTCAATGTTACAATACATATTTGTACATGCTGAAGCATCCAATACCATGGACCAAAAACCATTGTGTCTAATACCATGGACCGAAAAACCATCGCATCCAATACCATGGACCGAAAACCATCACGTCCAGAAAACAACATGTGTGAAAATCATACACAAAACCATAGGTGGGTCTGCCCAACCTAACATAGGGTCCAAAACCAAAATTTTTTGGGGTGCTACCCCAAACCCCATAAAGTGGGGTTACGGGTGCCCTTCAAACCCCCTGTTAACTACGTGGAAAGAATATAACACAACCCAACAAAAACATAACATTAGCACTAACAAGAAACCAAATCTGGCCTCAATTTGAGATTACTGGGACAAGAAAACTATCAAGGAAATCTTCAACCTCTTAGGGGAGTACGAAGATTTGTTCCCCACGTCTATTGCATAACTTAGGGTGGGGTTATGGGAGATGAAAATTGTGCTTAAAATGGATGTAAATTTGGTGAAATATCGGTAATATAGACTGAATATAAGAGTCAAAGAGAAAGTGAAGAATGATTTAGATAAAAATTTTGTGACAAGGCTTATATTCCCAATTGATGAGGCTGAATGGGTTAACCCAATTCTCATATAGAATAAGGACAATGAAGAGATTCATGTATGTGTATATTTCCAAAGCCTAAATAATGACTATGTTCATGACTCCTTTCCTACCTCGTTTAACTACGAAGTCCTATATAATGTGGCTAGAAATGAAGCTTACTCGTTTATAGATGAATTCTCTGGTTACCACAAATTTCAGGTTGTAGAGGAAAATAAGTAAACCAAATCCAATAATGAATGGGGATATTATGCATACCACATTATGCCCTTTGGACTCAAAAATGTGCTAGCAATATTCTCGAGGATTTTAATTGTTGTTTTCAGAGATTATATTCAACGGTTTCTAGAAGTTTACATGAATGACAAGACCATCTATTGTTTGTTGAAGAAGCACTCTAGTATGCTCAGATTGATGTTCGACCATTGTAGATAGTTGTAGACTTCCCTAAACCTGAAGAAGTGTATATTCATTCTCCCTTTCAACACACTTCTAGGCCATATAGTTTGCAAGTATGAAGTGTGCATTTATCCTGCTAAGGTATTAGTAATCCTAAATATGGATCTTCCAACAAATATTAAACAATTGAGATCCACCCTTGGTCACACAGGATATTATAGGAAGTTCATAAAAAACTATGCTTTGATCACCACGCTGGTGGAGAAGGTACTAAAGAAAGTCAAAATGTTTGTTTGCTCAAATGAATGTGAATCTTCATTTAATGTGTTGAAAGAAAAATTAGCAAGTGCACCAATATTAGTTTATCTAGATTGGAACAAGAAATTCCATGTCCACATCGATGCCTCAAGTGTCACGTTGGCGGTTGTCCTGGCTCATCCTGGAGACGGAAACCTTGAACATGACATTTACATCGATAGCAAGAAATTATCCACAATAGAAAATAATTATACCACAACTGAGCGTGAAGCTTTTGTGATGATATATTATTTGAAAAAATTTTAGCACTATCTCCTGTGGGGTTCGTTCAATTTCTTCATTGATCATCATGCCCTGAAGTACCTAGTAAATAAGCATGTACTTGAAGGAAGGATTTGAAGATGACTTATGTTGTTCTAGGAATTCACCTTTGAAGTAATTTTCAAGTTGGGAAAACTAAATATGGGGCCCGATCACCTTCCTTGGTTAGAGTCAAGTGAAACAGGGGGATCAGTCGATGATCAACTACCAGATGTTGGCCTATTTTGAGTTGAAGCCATTCCAGACTACTTGGAGGATATTTTAGCTTTTCTAGCCACAAGTAAATGTCCAAAGGAGTACAAAATGACATTGCAAAAGAACATGGTGGTTCATGCTGTGAATTACCATTTGATTGACAACTGTCGAAGTTGGGCCTTGATCATATATTGCATATATGTCTCCTTGATCATGAGAGAGAAGATGTATTGTGAGAGTTTCATTCAAGAGTTGTGGGTGGGCATGTTGGCAGGTAGGCCATTGTGAGGAAAGTGTTGTATGCAAGACTATGGTGGCCCACCTTTTTCGAGATGCAAAGGAATATGACATGAGGTGTGATGTATGTCAAAGGTTTGGAAAACCATCACACTAGGATGAGTTACCATTGCAACTAGTGCGGGTAATAAAGGATTTTGAGAAATGGGTGATCAACTTTGTAGGACCTATCAACCCACTAGTATGACGCTCACATGCCCAATACATTATTAGCCTTATAGAGTATCTTACCAAATGGGTTGAAGGGGCACCAGTTAAGAATGACACTGTAGACACTATCACCATATTCCTTTTAAAGAATATCATCACCCGATTTGGGTGCCCCAGAAGCCTCACTAGTGATCGAGGGACCCATTTCATAAATGAAACTGTTACCTCATTACTCTAAAACTTCATGGTACAACAACATAAGATCATCCCATATCACCCTCAATCAAATGGTACTGTAGAGTCCTTCAACAAAACCTTGGAGAGGGGACTCACTAAGATCTTCTCAGCAAATCGAGAAGATTTGGATGAACAAGTGCCAGCAACGCTATGGGATTATTGTACAACTATTAAGAATTTACACAAGTATGCACCTTTCAAGTTAGTAAATGGATGAGAAGTTGTAGTACCTATCGAATTTACCATCCCCAGCCTCGTCATCACATAAGTTTCTCACATGATGGAGGAAGACTCAATTCTAAAGAGGTTGGAAGAGCTCTGCGAACTGGATGAGGTGATGATTTTGACATATTTCCACGAGATTATCGAGAAGAAGAGGAAAAAAGCATGGCATGAAAAAAATATCAAGTGAAAATCCTTTATATTTGGAGGACATGTTCTTATATACGCCATTAAATTCTTAAAGTTTCCTAGGAATTTGCAAATGCATTGGTTGGGAGCCTTTATTGTTGTAGAAGTGAAGGAATCAGGAGTTTTCAAGCTCCAATAATTGGAGAGTGTCTTACTTTTGGAATGGGTGAATGGTGCACACCTAAAACTTTTCCTTGGCTTGAGCAATCTTGCACCAAATTGGTTGTACATAGGTTTAGGTAGAGCGAGTCAGTTCTTTTAGTATATTAGTTGCATAAGTTAATATTAGTGGTATGTTCTTCTTTTTGGAGTCAGTGAAGAATAAAATTCCACCAGGTCTTTTAGTTGCAGAACTACTTCCACCCCACCGCAACTTCCTGTGGTCGGAGAGTCACATGTGTCAGTACTCGTATCTATCATAATTAAGAAATAATTCCATGTGTCAGTTAGAATTTGGGCTAAATAATTCCCATAATACCCCTGACATGATTTGTCATAAAATTATAGGAATATGTCATCATTGCATCATAATTACCCATCTATTCCATCGTCCTTTTTTAGTTTTTCATCATCTAAGTCAAATCTGGCTCAACTACCTTTACTTCTTCCATGGTTGAGACAGAGTGGCGAAGTTACTATATTAATTAGTTAAGTGGTCTAATAAAAAAAATTGTGTCAAGTAATTCTATTTAGTCTACATGGAAATGATAAGTTTCTCAAAAACAAAAGCTAGGGTGGTCGAATTTCCAAGTCTGGAGTTTGTCTCACATTCTCTCTATTCCAATACCATGTTCAATCCCCCAATGTTCTTTTTATACCAAAGTTGCTATACTACAATGGCGAAGACCGTAAAATGTTTTCTAGAAGTTGAACCAAAGTCGAGAATTATAAATAGAGAGCCTCTCTATGGAAAATATGATAAAGTTGTGCTTGTCGAAAATGACCTTTTTGACTCATTCAGTTTCCAACACTAAAACAGGAGGTATACACAATTCATGTTACCAAAGAAAATGGAACTCAGTCCATGAAAGTCACTGAATATTTCAAGGGAATTTAGTGGTCAACATTGCTGAAATTAAGAAGTCTTCTATTCTTCAATACACAAGGAGCGACAATGCAGTGGAAAAAACTTTGCATCAGTCAAATGCATGGAGGATCATTATGGCTAGATCAAGGATACACCATCTATGCTATAAATATTCAGAGAGTCATAGGGTTGTTGGCTATCAGAGTTGTTGTATCAACTTCTTTCCAAACTGTGTCTAATAGAGGAAAGAAAATAGGTGAAGATAATTATTAAAACAGACATGGTACCCGACGAGGAGGAAAGGGTTATTTGATAGAGCCTATCAATAAGTATAACATCAATTTTACCTATTACATGATCGGTTGGAAGCTTATGCGACACTTTTATCAAGGTGAATTCATATTAGGCACAATCTCAATTGCGGAGGCTTGTGTGCATGTAACACAGCTGAATTTTGGTATCTTTCTCCTACAAGAACTTTTTTATGCCTACGAGAATGTGTATAAAAGAGCCACCCACTTTATTTATGGATTTATCTAGTGGCATTGGCCATGTGGAAATGGTTCCCACCTGAGGGTTGAGAGATGGCAATGGTTATTGAAGACCAACCACTTGCTCTCATGTATGTACCTTGGAGGACTTTCGGGGACTCCGACAACAAAGAATCAATGAGGCCTCCTTTCAAAGATAGTATGAGAAGGTGCTGGAAGTTTTAAGGCCACATAAAGGATGCCGAAGTCGCTACTTGATGAGTATTCATAAGGATATCTGGTTCGACATAAGCCATGACACCACCTGGATACATCCAAAGTGTGTTCATCTTAACATATTTCAGTTGTAGGGGAAAACAAAATAACTGAAGAAGCCTTACATACTGAACTTTCTTCCTCGCCAAGAATTTTTGAAGAAGATTAGGAGGGGAGGCATATCTATTTGTTTGGATGAATTATTCCCCCACCACTATCGAGATAAACCCAAATGGCATCAAGGAAGTGGATGGTCGAGGAGACACTGAACCTAGCCATAAAAGATTTCAAGATGGAAATGCAATCCCTATAAGAAACAATGGTGAATCATGGAACCTCAGTAAGTCCATTCCCAACCTTCTCAAAACTTCATAGTTGAATACTACCTATTTCTTTCACTTTTAGTCCTTTGGTTTCTTCTATTCCTAAATTTGGGCCCCACTCTCAGTTAGAATCTACAATTCCCAATTCTTGCCACATTGCCACTAAGCCACCATCCAGGCCTAAGAAAAAAGTAGGTGCCACCTCCACCCAAATTGTTGATCTCACTAATTTAGAACCCCACTCTCATGCTACCACACACATCACAGACTAAAATGCACCCTCCACTTCTGTTGCCTAACCATAGTCACAAAATCCATCACCTCATACAACTTCCACTTCTGTCACCATCTCTAACATCCTGCCATCTGGGACTATGATCAATATTGAGACAGAACTAGAGGTCGACTCCACTATCCAATCTAATGTTGAAAATACAAATGGGGCTCTTATAGCCCAAATTTCCACTATGGAAACCATTAAAACATCAATGTTGTCCTTATTGTTTGAGTCTAGTTCACTCAGAGTGAAGGAGTAGTTTACTACCCCACCACTCCCCAACCCCACTACATTCTTCATAGTATCCTTACCTTTCAATCATATCATCTAATCACCACCATGCTCCCCCATGGTTCATATTTATCCATAATCAATTGAACCTTCATAGTGAGAAACATCTCCACAAGGGCATTCTGAGAAATCAGTTGTTAGTGAATAGTCATTGCAGAGTTGGTTCCCTAGACCTTTCTTAATGAATCCTGATGACCTCTGGGGCTAATCCTCAACCCAATTATTTAATTTCATTAATCTGATTTCATGCCAAGCAAAGGAATTTCACAATGTCTTAGCTACTGAGAATGAGCAACAACAACAACAAATTATGTCCCTTGCAGTATAACACGACCGTTTCCTCTAGGAGAAGCAGGACCTTTAGGGTCAACTTGAACAAATTACTTAAAAATTCTAGGCATTATGGCCCTTGGTAGTTGATATCATGACAGATGCACTAAAATATTTCTCCACCTATACCCTTATTGAATGATGTGATCACATCAAAGTAGCCTGCACATACTTGGTTTCAAAAAATCGAGAGCTTAAAAGAATAATTTTTGCCACTCATAGCACACTACCAGATCCTACCAACTAATATGTAGGCGAAATTGAGCAGAAACTAGCAAAAGTAGCTGATTTGAAGGTTTTGATCATCAAGGCTATGGAATAAGCTCAAGGGCTTTTGCAACAAGTTCATGACTAGTCTAGCCATCTGGCAACAAAAAATCAACCTCTTTACCCTTTGCGCTATTGTGCTAATCACTTGTCTAATAAAGCCATGGGTACCTGAGATAAGACCTAGTGGGAGGAACTTTTGGCACAAGTAGACAACCTCGAGATCCAAATCTAGAACATTGAAGATGAATCCTCCAAGACCAAGCAAATATTCGAGGACCTTTGGCCACCCGCATAGTCTCATCTAGAAACACTGTAGTAGATAACTTAACAAATAGACACATGGTGGAAAACTTTACTAATGGCCCACTTGGCCAAGCCTATTGTCGAAATTATGACAGTTCCATTCTCAAGAGAGAACCCTGACAGGTACATGGAAAGTAGATCTTAACTTGTACACACAATTCCAAACCACAACCATCAAATTTGTCCCTGAGTTGGGTCCTTCATTTGAAGGAACTAGTTAAGGTGAAGCAACCAATGAAGGAGAAGCAACATAAGGAGGAACATCAACAACATCAACATCCATAGCGCTAACAAAGTATTGACTCAGGGACGAGTCAATGGACTGTGGTTAGGGCCTATTTGGTCCTTCGTTTTGAGAAACAAGATGACATATTGGAAGAATCACCACATTTTACAAAACATGACCTTTGGGAAGCTGTAGAGTAGATAGTTGGAGAAGAGGAAGGAATTCGTTGAAGACTAGTAGTTGCGGAAACATGGCCAAAGAAGTTAGCACTCAAGCAACCACAGTCAAGCAGAAAGGAATACTGATAGCCAAGTAGTACAAAGAGCTAAAAGAGGGAAAAGGTAGAGCATCCAAGGAAGAAGTGGCAGTCTGGGCAGACCAACATTTGTAAAAGCATGGCCAAAGAAGTCAGGACTCAAGCAGACACAGCTAAGTAGAAAGGAATACTGACAACCAAGAAATAGAAGCAGCTGAAAGATGGAAAATGAAAAGCATCCAAGGAAGAAGTGGTAGTCTAGGCAAGTGCATGGATATAAAATAAGGCTGAAAGGAAAAATTTGAGAAGGAGAGGGAGACGATACTGAAATGTTGTTGCGGACCCATTTAAGATTGCTCTAATTATCACGATCTCGATTATGTATTTTTGTTTCATATTAGCTTCATGTTCTGTTTGTGAGTCTTGCGAGTTGGATGTTATGTTGTAATGATGATGGAGATTAATGGAAGATGATATTATAGGGATACACTAGTAATATGCATGCAAGTTTTTGTGGCTTTTAAAAATTTTAATATGTTGGCAGTTGTATTATGTTCGTTGTCTTCATATGTTTGATATTTTACGATTTATTTTCTCATGGGCATAGTTTTGAATTCACTAGCATTGATATATTTCATATGATTCTTCTTGATATTGGATTCCAACCCTTAACTAACGAAGGTCACAACACACCTCAAGTGAGACACCTTATCCATCCTAGATAAGGTGAAAATGCTAGCATTGTGTTAGACTACAACGAAGCTTTTGTTGGCCCCTGTTCCTGAAACTAGGGCCTCAACCCTTCTAGTACTTTTCCCCAACATTTCAGCAAGTATCCATCAAGGAAACTTAGAACAACAATGCTTCACCTTGAATCTCCTATTTGTGAAGGTTTATAAGATTACATTGAGAGGATTTCCTCTCTTCCTCTCTCCTTTCAAGGTCTTCCATATTTGGCATGATCTGTTTTACTCCATATACCCAATTTATTAAAGGAATTGGTCGTTGTGTGTCAATCTTTAAAATTTGTATATTTTGATACTTTTTCAGGGTAAAATAGGGATAAGTTTTGGCACCCCAAGGGAGCATCTCAATTCATGATGTTTGTGAAGTTTCAGGTTTGAGGTTTATATCCAAGTGATTTGCTGTGGTTCATGCATGGGGAAACTATGAGTTCACATAGAGCTTATAGTGGTAGCACAAAGAGTTAACCCCATGTCACATGAGTGTGAATTGGACTCATTTATTGATTCCTCTATATACAAAAAGAATGACACATTTACTTATTCATCTAGATACAAAAAAAATGTTAAGGTTTGAAAAAATATGCATAAAATAGCATAAAATACCTTAAATATTGTAATCCTAAGGCTAGGGTTTTCATATTTCAAGTTGAAAAAGGAAAAATAGTTTTTTATGCAATTTTCAGCCATAAAAATTACATATTTACTTATTCCTCTAGATAAAAAATATTGATTAAGGTTAGGAAAAATATACATTAAATTTCATAAAATATCTTAAAATTGATATTCCTAGGGTTAGATTTTGCATATCTCAAATTGAAAAGAGAAATATCATTTTAATGTAATTATCAACCATTATTCTAAGGTTAGGTTTCACCAGATATTTTATGTATTTTCAACCATTGAAAAAATTCTTTAACTTCTCTCTCATTTTCCTTCTAAATAGCCTTTGATATTTTATTGTCTATCACCACTTATACACTTTGGTTATCATTTTCATAAAATGTTCACGTTGTAAAGTGTCTTTATCTCAAACATTGATTTATAGAAATTGTTTAATTAATGGTACCATGTGTTTGAAATCTCTCTAGAACTTATCTCATCCTTCGAGACTTAGGCATATATTTTTTGTTTTACCCAAAGCCCTAACGCATTGAATATATTTTATTTCTAGGGTGTCTAATTAATAGGATCCTAGGAAGGTATTTAACTTGGGAATACAATCTTGTTGTCGACATAACATCAATCCAAAAAGTAGCAAGGGAACAAACACTAAGGTGATAGTGGTAGATGACCTCATCATTATTTCCATTGTCCTAGAGTTCATAGTGAGGATTTGCACTAGGCTACTAGATTTTGTGGTAACAAGAATGACAATCCATATTTTTATTTCCTTTGTGCTTAATATGTTTTGTGCCTTAGGATAGGCTAAGGCATAGGTTTTTTGTTTTACCCAAAGCCCTAACTTATTGAACATATTTTATTTCTAGGGTGTCTAATTAATAAGATCATAGGAAGGTATTTATCTTGGGAATACAAACTTGTTGTCAATGTAACATCGATCCAAAAAATAGCAAGAGAACAAACAGTAATGTGATAGTGGTATTTGATCACATTATTTCAATTTTCCTAGAGTTCCTAGTGAGGATTTTCACTACGCTACTAGATTTTGTGGTAATAGCGATCATAGCACATATTTTTATTTCCTTTTTTTATATGCTTAATATGTTTTGTGTCGTATGATAGGTTTTGGTAAGAGAACAAACAGTAATGTGATAGTGGTATATGATCACATTATTTCAATTTTCCTAGAGTTCCTAGTGAGGATTTTCACTACGCTACTAGATTTTGTGGTAATAGCGACGATGGTACATATTTTTATTTCCTTTTTTTATATGCTTAATATGTTTTGTGCCGTATGATAGGTTGTCGTTTTGGACTTGGAAGGGCTACAATATGTTTCTAGATAAGGAGGTCGAGATATTATTCAATTAGAATAGGATATTTTTATATAATAATATATGAGTTTGAAATATATATATATATATATATATATATATACTATATATATATATATAATATCTAATATATATATATATATATATATATTATATATATATATATATAATATATAAATATATATATATTATAATATAATATATATATATATATATATATATATATATAATATAAGGATATTAAGTCTATGAAGATTTCCACTTGCATTCAAACACCAATCCTATTTGTAATGTCAATGTTAACTTATGTTAATTTAATATAATATGTTTATAAAATTAAAATTTAGTAATATATGCACCAATGTGAGCTTAACTAACCATCCTTTAAGAACTAAAATATTTTCATCTTAATTGTTATTTTGATCTCTTTGCCATGGCGAGTTGCAATTAAATTCGCACAACAAATTTTTTTATACTGAAGATATGAAACCCATACAAATAAATGTCATAGAATGGAAGAAAAATATAATACACTTATTAGAGATGAAATTGATCAGCCCCATAAATGGGTAATTATATGGGCTCATTTTGCCTCCTAAATTATCTTAATCCACCATTCTCATTATTTTATTGCATTTTTTTTATTATATTTATGCTAATAGAGTGAGTTGGGTTAGTCATTATGCCATGAAGTCTAATGTGTGCTTAATGCAGATTTTTGGTCAGTTTTGGAGACAAAGTCAAAGGTTTAATGAGCATCTGGAAGCAAATATTCAAAGAAAACAAGAGAGAGGATTTATAGGGTGATGTCCCCCTCATTTATGACTCCCTACTTAGAATCATCCTTTAGAAAGCTCGGAGCACAAGCAGCCACATCAATGCATCAAAGAGGCAGCCGAGCAAGTGAAGAATAACTGATGTCTATCTCAAGTCTTGGGAGCCAAGCCTCTCTGATTTTAGGGGAGCTGTTGGGAGCTCCAGTTATATAAATAGAGAGGCCTAGGGCCTCACCAGGTTGTTGGATGTTAGTCAATTTTTCACACTTTTGTTGCAGTTTTTCTCAGCTCATTTCGAGCTTACTTTTGTTGACAGTTTCATGTAATGTGATTATTATTTTGATAATGAATATGAGATCATTTTTGAGCCAGCGTTGAGTTACCTCAGAGGGTTGAAGCTCTTGGGTTGGGGCCCAATCCAAGTAGCCCAACACCTCTTGTTTTGTATTTCTATGTTTTGTTTCATTTTATGAACTAGTTGCTATTAGATAGATTTCTTCCTTAGTTAGAATAGGTTGCTTTTGGTGATTTACAAAGTTGTTTCCATTTCCGTTTGTTGTAGTAGATTTAACAGTGATATGAAAAAGATACAAAAAGGCCATCATTAGAGCCTTGGCCTCCTTTCCTCCCTCTGGGACAATGAACTGAGGCCAAGACCCTCTTGCTTCTACAAAAACATAGTTTTACCTTTTCCATTGGATTTCTATTATTATTGAGAGGTTAATGCTTTGCTTCAGATATATTTTGCCATGCTCATTTTTGTTTCTGCAATAAATCTATTTCCATGCTTTCCTTTCCATATAGCATTGTTCATCATTTTACTTCCCTAGATCAGAACTTAGATTTGTTTAATGAATAGTTATGTTTTTTGGTATAGCTAGTTCTTCGCTTGCTTAGCTTCAGTGTTTGATTTGCAGTTAGCTTGCAGTAAATCTCTGCTCAAAATAATTCAATAAATCAGCCATCACCATCTCTCTTTTCTCCATGTTCTATAGGTCATCCACAATCCCTCATAAATCTGCCCTAAATTTCTGCACTTTTCTCATGAACTTTCCTCCCTTTCCTTGAACAAGTCCAACCATCTTTCTCTCTCCTAATCATCCTTGATGACCCCTAGACACCTTAAAACATCATCCTAGCCTTTAGCTACCCTTTCCACCCTTTTTCCCACCTTTAAAATCTCTAAAACAGCTCTAGGCATCCTCCTATAGATCCTCCTATAGACCTCCTATAGATCCCCTGCAGTGTCCTGTAGATTTTCCTGTAGGTGACTTTTTGAAGTTCGATTGTAGGGTAAGCCTCCAAAAGGTTACCAAAGGCCTCCTAGGACCCCCCCACACCTTCCCACACCTCTGAAAAGTCGAAAGTCTCTCCCCATCGCCACCTAATCACTTCCATCAAGGATGCAGCATTGTGATGGTTCATGGGGTTACCTGGCAACGACATCACAACTTGGGCTCAGATGCAGCAAGCCTTTAATAACAAGTATCAAGATTACTATAGGTCAAAAGACACCAAGGAAGAAATCTTCCAAATGATCATGGGGAGTGATGAGTCCTTAGAAGATTATTAAGAAAGGTTCCAACTTAGTTATAAAAGGTCCAGGTGCACACTTGACCCTGAATCTCTAAAGTTGGTTCTGCTCAGGGGAATTCCAAAAGACCTTCTAGACACCCTCCATTTACTAGCTGGGGAAGATATCTACCAACTACCTTATGAAGACATAAAGACTATTTTTAGAAGCCATTTTAGGGAAGCCAGAAAGATAAGTAGGGGGAGTCAACCCATAACCAGTACCTCCTCATCTAGTTCATCCCTCAAAGGTGACCTTGGAAACATGCTAGAAGACTTCAAGAGTGAGATGCTGAAAACTCTTGCCATGCAAATGGATACCTTGCATATCAAAAGGAAACAAGAGGAAGCAGAGAGGGATTTGGCCATTTTTTGTCCTAGGTGCACCAGAAGACATCCCAGGAATGAATGTCCATTGAACTCCATAGAGGTTTGTTCAGTTTGTGAAGATCATTCTACAAATAAGTGCCCTTCCTTGCCCAGACTTAAAGCTGTATACCAAGGGGCTGAAGGAGCCACTGAACCACTCTATTTCATGAACTAAAGGAGATCGCATGGACCTAGACCATACTATCAGGGAATACAAGGGACTTCTCTGGCATGCTACAACCCTAATCAAGCCACTTCCATACCTTCTTGGGGTCCTCCTACTCATCCTTCCTGGTCCACACCTCCTCCTTGGTCATATCCATCTCAATATCATGCCCAACCAACCACTCATTCATTTCACTCCTATGCTCAACCACAACCTTAGTGGAATGCATCTCATCAGGGGTGGAGGCCTCAGTACAACTCTCCTCTCGCTCTTTTGCCTCCACCACCTGCTCAACGAAAATCATTGCCTCCTACTCCACCAAGGCAACCCCAAATGCCTTCTTAGCTGATCCTGAACCTGAACAATAACCAAGCCTAATAGTCATATAGTGGGGAACCATCATGCCCAACTTATGTTATGGAGATTCAGGAGATTAACCTACGATTTGGGAAGGTTCTCCAAGCCTAATAGTCATATAGTGGGGAACCATCATGCCCAACTTATGTTATGGAGATTCAGGAGATTAACCTACAATTTGGGAAGGTTCTCTTAGATAGCCAGCCTCCCCCTTAGGAGCTTGAGGAAGATAAAGAGGAAAGTGAACCGAAAACAATTCCACCCTTTCCTGAGATACTATCTGGAACAACAAAGCCCACCCCAGAAGAAACTAAAATTCTAGGTGAATTGAAATAGTTGTGTGTAAAGATACCACTTCTCCAAGCCATAAAGGATGTGCTTATATGATCAGGGGCTCATGTCCCAAGTGTCGTAAAATGCTAAAAATTGAAAGTGCTCAAAATTGTCTTGAACCTAAACGATTGGATAGAGCTCGTCCTCCCGATTCTGGTGCCACAAACAGTTCAAAAAATGGTCGTCATATGTGAAAGTTACATCAAAAACAAAATCGCCCAATAACCCTTAATTTTTGAATTTAAAAAAAAAAATTAAAAAAAGAATATTCCACGGAATATTCCTTGGGAGCGGGCTAGTTAGAAGCTATTCCCAGGATGATGTCAGCACATGTATTTGGTCGCATTACAAAATGTGGGTGGCGGTGAGGTTCGATCCCACAACCTCCTGTCCATAAACCAAACACCTTACCATTATGTTACGAGGGCGGAACTTGTTTGAATGGTGGAACATTTAATATTTAAGTTTTGAATTGGTTGCAGTGGGAAAATAAGGGGGCCAGCCCCATGCCATATGACCGTGCCCAGGAACCAAGGGCCAGAGCACTAACCACCGAGCGCGAAATCTAAGATAAAGCATCAAACGGTCACATGCGCATTTTTAGCTGGCGGTTAAGGCGAAGTTGGCGGGATTGTTGGCGGTGGCACCAAATTTGGTGGACGCCCAGATTTGGCGGAGCTAACTGGCCTCCACTAAACTTAGCTAGAGTTCTTTTAGGGGAAACTGGCAGTTAGGAGTAAATAGCCATAACTTTGGTTAGGAAAGGCGGTTGTGGACAATTTTCTTTTTTGATTTTGGGTATTTTGGACTTTCTAAAGCCATTGGCACAAGTCTTTCAGCCATCAGAGGTAATTTGCATAGGTTTTGGAGCCGTGGAAGTTCTAGGAGCCACTAGGGCCCAATATTGTGAGAATTGTTTCAGGTTGCAAGTATCCATTGGAGGTGAACCAGCAGTCAATCATGAAGGATTCATGTGTTCTAAATCCGATTTTACAGTTTCTTTCACCTGTAGAGACTTCTATTCAACTGTAAATTCATTTTGAGCATTTAATTAAAACAAGGACTGACCCATTTGGGAGCCTTGGACCCAGCAGACGTAGCCCGGGAGGGGTGAACTGCTTCATCAACCTCTTTTGCATCTGTGGTTGATTTATTTTGCAGAACAAATTCATTTTAATGTGTTAAATAGTAAAAGGAAATATTTCTGCTATGCTTGAATGGATCATGAACAGCTGAAAACTTCATTTGT
>APFE030607297.1:18848-35073 GCA_000404065.3 Pinus taeda
TATATGAGAGTCCTTGAGTTTGGTTTTGGTAGGTTGCTTGATTGTCTTTTGCTTGGGATCATCAGGGATATCTATCCTGCTACTTCTCAAATTGTATTGCTTGTGGACTTCATACACAGTTGTTTCATACCCTTGCTTGAAATCAAAGGATTCCCCTGATTTCATTTGACACTGACTAAGAGTATGAGCCTCTTGGTCTTCTTGAGTTAGGAAAATTGGTTGGCCACTGTTGAGACCCATTAAATTAATGTGTGGCTCCTCTGTTGGTTCACTAGATGTGGAAGCTTCTGCATAGTTTTCTTGGAAGGGAGGCCTTATGTTTTGGTCTGCACCAACCTTTCCTACATTGGGGTTTGATTTTTCCTAAAGTTTGGATTTCTTGCATTGTTGTTTGGTTGGCTATCCCAAGAAGATTTCCTCTCAATAGTTTCCACTCTGTCTCCTAACCTGTCCATGCCTTTAATAATTGCATCAAGTTTATGTTCAAAGGGAGAGGGTTCCTCTTTGAAAGTTGTTCTTCTTTCAGTCCTAGCTCGATTTCATTTGGAAATTAGATTAGCTTCAACACTCACATCTATGCTCTACATATCTTCAAGGCTGGGAGGAGCTCTCTCCCTGAGCTGGTAAGCCATGTCTGAGTCAAAACCATCAGGGAATTTAATCAATGCTAAGTCTGGTGGTGGTTTAAGATTTATTGGAATAGCCAGGTATGTATTGTTGAATCTGGCACAATAATCTTGGACACTCTCTTGTGGGCCTCTTTTTAAATTCTCATATTCAGTTAAGATGTGTAAAGGATCCTTTTTCTTCTCCCATCTATTTAGGAAAGTTTGATAAAGGGCATCTGGATTAGCTATTGTGTTTGCAGGGAGTGACCTAAACCATGCCCTTACATCACCAATTAAGCTCTGGACGAAAATTTTCATCCTAACATCATTATCATCAATCTCATAGTTTTCAAAATAGTTTGTCATCCTCTTGGTATGTTGTTGAGCAGTGTAAGTGTTTGTACTATCAAAATAGGTAATTTTTCCCTGATAATCTTGTGGCATAGCCCCTGGATTGGCAGGCAACTACAGGGGAGCATATCTATTTTCCATATTAGCAGGCAAAAGTGGGACAACCGAAAGCACAGGGGTATGGGCTGAGATAAGTGCTATGGATGGAGGGGTGGACAAGAGAGTTTGGAGTACTAAAGGTGAACTGGAAGAAGCTATAGCATTAGGAAGAAGGGTTTGAGAATTTTCTGCCGTAGGTTCAATTAGAATGGGTTTTTGCTGGAATGGTTCAAGGTTTGAATCAGCAGAGCTCTCTTGATGTTCTGATTTCCTAAGGTTATTAGCAATCAGATTTGGATTGTCAAAAATAGTTGGAGGATTTGGGTCTGGGTTTGACCTTGTGTATCGAGTTTTCTTCTTTATAGCCAACTTCTAAGTGTGTTTTGGTATTTTCTAGGAATTCTTGGAGGACACAAGTTTTGACAATATTTTGAAGGAAGCTACTAAAATGTAGGGGAATTCGGGGCCTTCCTTCAGGGAGGTTTGAAACAGGGATGGCCAAACAAATCTTTGAGGCAGCTGTCTAGGAACTAAAACTAGACTGGAGTTGGACTGAATTAGCTTTTATTTACTCTTGTGATTGCATAGCAAAGACAATTTCAAAGGCTTCCTGGCTAGCTTCAGACTCCATCTGTAGCTTTAGAGTTTGGACACTAGTAGCTGACATTCATTCATTCCCCAGCGGAGTCGCCAATGATGTTATCACTCAGGTTGTTCCCCAAAACTTGTTGAGAAAAGAGAATACGGCCGGGGTAACCACTAACCAATCTTTTAGATGCAATTTCTAGCCAAACTGCACCCAGAGAGGGCTCTCTCTATATGATTTAACTTTGTTTATTTGAAGTTTTATGCTAGTTATGATATGCAGAGGTTTGTTTTTAAATGGGTTTGGATGGTGATTTCAAACAGAGGTAGGATGTAGGTCTGATAGGGTTAATTCCATTGGGCAATGGAGTCTATGAAGATGGACTGCTGAGTGTGTTTCTGTGATGATAGGCAATACTACAAAGCAAGATAATCAGTTTGGAACAATATTAAAAGTCAGTGATTGATGGGATGTAGGCCAGGGGTTAAAGGGCAGTCAAGAATCCTTTATCCTGGTGGCAGAGGGAAGGTGCTTGAATATTTTCAAGGAGCAGTGAAGAATTCCTTGACCATGTTCAGAATGAAGGAATTAGCAAAAACAGAAGCATTTAAGAATTTCTATTCATGCTAATTGTGAAGAAAACATAGATAACAGCAGGAATTGAACACAGAGTGTATTTAAACAAGTTCTGGGCTATTCTTTTTCCCTATTGTCAAGTTTATGAAACATATATGATATTTGCAAACATAGAAAATAGAAAAAACACAGTTAGAGTAACTTATTGATCCAAAGAAAGACACAGGAATTCCGTAGCAGAGTCCAGAATCATCACATCCACATTCAGAAGGTCCAACGGCAATGCATTTCAACACCCCTTGTATTAATGAATATTTGAGTTACAACACAGTTCAGATGGGAGAATCACCAACCCCGAATACATTCCTTGGGGAGGTATTTATAACAAAAGATTTACAAAATATCTTGAGGATAAGATATGAAACAATAACTCAGTTCACCCACTCTATCAGAGAAATGAATGCAGAAATAAAGGCAGGAGTTATTGAGGTTGTGTTGGCTACTTTAATTGATTAGATATTTTTAGACCTTTTACCTAGGAATTCGGATGGTAGTTATGTCCTTGATTTTCCTTCCTGTGTTGTTGTCCTGATTTGTTCAACTGCTCATGATCCATCTTTAATGTGTCCTGATCCTCACTTGAGCTCCTTTCTTGATATCTGCCACGTGTCCTGCTATTTGGCCAGGTGTAAAAGGCAGCAAGATCCAAATTATTTAGGCAAGACTTCTAGCATCCTCTGCCACCAATGTTCTGTGGGTACCTGGTGCCTTTGTATCTTTACCAGTATTTCATCAGCCTCAGTATACCTGTAAAAGGTAGGCTTGACTTCAAAAAATTGATTTATTTCATGTTCTATAAAAAATAATCCTTCTAATTTATCATACAAGCTCTGTCCGGAAGGAGGTCATGTGTCCTTTGAACTGCTAGATGATGCAGTGGCTTGATTTGTTACATACATGTTTACCCTGTGAGCATACTGTTGATGTGATAACAGTTTCTGATTACTTGTTAGTAAACTGGGTAAACCTCTCCGCTGCAAGTTTGTGAATTTTTATGTGAAGGCATCTATATCCATCTACATCTCTTGATACTTCCTTTCCAAAGTCTGTATAAAACCTCTCATGGTTAGCACCTTCTTTATTGTCAAATTGGTGCCTGTCCTGTTAGTTATCTCTAAAGCTGCTAATTGTTCCTTTGTATTAGTATTCAAAAAATGGATGAACCTATTAGCCTGCTTAGGCATATTTCCTAATGATGCCCTGGCCCTTTGGATTTGCTCTTGTGCTCTTTCTATTAACTCAATCTATTCATAGATTGTCTCAATCGACCTCCATTGGTCAGTAATGGACTGGCCAATCTTGGTCCACAAAATCATCTTAATATTTGCTAGAGGTTTTCGTAAGGTGAGATCCTTTTCCAATGATTTCACCTTGTTTTCTAGGGTATTTACTTCTCTAGTTTTTTCTGCTACTGTCATCTTTGAATTGTCATAGCTCACCTCCAATTTGGATAACTTTTATTTTGCTTCTTTGAGCTCTGACATTTGAGCCTCTATCTTTTTCACTGCTTTCATCATTTCTTCCATCTTCATGCTGGTCTCTTGCTCTGTTGTTGGTGCTGTTGTAGCATCTGTAGTCGTTGTACCTGTTGTTGATGCTGGGATGGTAGGAGGGAGTGTTGTTGTACCTGTGGGGGGAGAAGTGGCACTTGTTAAAGTTGCTTCAGGTGGCTGGGAGGTGGACTCTCCCTGCTTCTCTTTAAGGGCCTTCTCCAATGCTTGCTCTGTTTCTACCAATCTTTCATTCATTCTCATTAGCAGACTTACTATGTCCTCTTCCTCCTTTTGCTGTGCAACCTTTGCAATTTGTGGATGCACTATTATTGGAAATTGTAGTTGCCTTTCGAGGGCTGCAATGTCCTCCTCCTTCTTCTTGATCAGCGCTTTGATGCCCTTTGCATCCTTAGGGTTATGCCCCATCTCGATGATGATTTCTTCTAAGGACCTAATCATGTTGTCCTTAGCCAAGGAGGAAGCCTTCTTCAATTCTAATTGGGCAGAGGTATTATGTAATGAATTTTTCAGTTGGTGAGCTGCCAATGTCTTATCAGCCAAGGTGGCATACACCATCTCCCCATTTTGTTTATGTAACTCAATCTGGTCAATTGGATGAATATCCTTGGAGAGCACTTCCAGATTAGTTCTTATATAGTCAGCAGCTGACTGGGGTTGCTGTGTCTTGGGCTTGAAGTGGCTGAGGATCATTTTCTTCTCCTGAATATCATAGGCAGCCATTAGCCTATGTTGATTAGTAGGTGTTGTCCTCATCAGTTGATTATAAAGCTGCATCCTTATTGGATCATTTCTAGCTTTAATTTCAGTAAAAGTCTTCTTGATGTCCGAGCTTTGTTTTCTTTGAGGTCTAGTGGATGAAACTTCCACGCTATGTTGCCTCTCTAGCTCTTGCTGGAATGAGCTAGCTGAGGTGCCAGGTAGTGGAGATGCTTGTTGCTCAGTTCTTCCCTGTCCTCCCATGGTGCTTGTGGTGTCTTCCACAAACTCTTCTTCTAAATATGGATTTAACCTCTGCCTCTTATCTCCTATTTGTTCCGATGGTCCACTGGTAGGGGCATCCTCTTCTTTGTCTCTCTTTCTGCATTTTTCCTCATTTCGAGGAGTCTGTAGAACAGGGGCTTCAGATGCCTTGGTTTGAACTGGGGGAGCCTACCCTTCTCCCTGTTCCTGTGTTGTAGAGGGCTGATCAGCCATGGTCTGTTGTTCTGCATCCATCACTTCCTTGCCCTTTCCTGCTGAGCTGGCCTTTCGTGCTGCTTGCTCTGAGCTCTCAACAAAAGATGTATCCCCTCCAATGTGTTGGGGCAACTTGAAAGGTACCTGTCCAAAAGAGTCCAGGTCAAGTGTTTTCTCAAGCTCTTTCATTGCTTTTTCCAATCTCTCTTCCTCAATCAACTCTTCAAACAATGTGCCCCCTATCCACCCTTGTTGATTGGCATATTGCTAGATTTCAGGGATTGGAGAGTGAACATATGCTGGCAGTTTATTTTTTACTTTCCTATAGCTTATAAAATTATTGGGGTCATATGGTGCCCAATAGAAGCTCTGTTTTAGTTTGAGTTTCTGCCCTAAAATCTCATCAGCTTCTAGCCAGGCTTCCCTGTGGTTGAAGGTGAAAGGGCCCAGTTGATTCCTTATCTTAAGTTGTACCTTATTCTTGGCCTCATAGAAATGGATTGTATCTACCTGGATGAATTGTCTAAAGTATTGCAGGCAGACAAGCACATTGGTACATATCTTGGCAATTTATAGGGGCTCAGCTCACAGCCATAAATCCGAATCATAATGTGATTCTGGTAAAAGTACCAGTCACCTATGCTATAGCTCTTGGAGAGCTGTAGAATTCTCTTCATTTCACTAGAAAGCCTGTCTGGAGGACTTGTTATCAGTAAAGAGGTGGCTGGATATATGAATAGATCAATAAATTCGCAATAAGTGTAAGGAGAAAAGTAGACATGGTGGAAGACCGGGGTCTAGAAGATAATAGACCTTGGCTCTCCCTTGACATCAAATTTTCTGAGGGGAACTTGAAAACTATCTAGCTGATAGTAGAGAAACAAATGGTATATGTATGATGTGTATCTAAACACTCCTTCTCTTTCCATGCTCATAAATTGTTCGTGGATCTTATTAGCAATGTAGGTGGCATAGTCATACTTGACAGCAGGGGGTTGTCCTGGAGAAAAAATGGACATTAGGACCAATGTGGTTTCATCTACATATTCACTAGTTTTGAATCCCAAAATGTAGGTTATCATGTCAATGATGAACTTTCCTGCTTCATTGAACCAAGTGTCCAAGTATGGAGGAGGTTCTTGTGGTTGACAATTGGGTTTCATAAATGTTCTGCCAATTCTGGTTATCTCTGTACTTGGCAATTTGGCACCTTGATCAAGCAGAAATCCCATGGTAAGAGGAGTCAATGGTTCAGTTGGTTTGAAATGCAGCATCTTATTTATTGATTCAGGGGTGATATAGAATAGAAATGTCCCAGAAGGAGACATCACTGCCCTTTGAGTGGATTCATAATTTGCATGGCATTGGTGAATGAGCTCAGGAAAAACATTTACACAAGGAAGGTAGTACATGGGAATATTGGACTTCCAGATCCCAAAGATGTCAGTTTTGTTTCTATGGCTGTTCCTGATCTCACAAAAGGCCTGGAGATGAGATGTGTTAGCCATTATATCATTAATTTGGAAATCCTTGTCAGCTAGGGGTAACCACTCCAGTTCTTTATGTGGGGCTTTGAGAGGGGCCACATTGAGGGCTATTGGAGCAGGGGCTGCCATTTTTATACGTTCTCAGGTGTTCTTTGAGTAAAATGTGGATTTTTACAGCAGTAGTAGGCAAAAATAGAGGCCCTGAGAATTTTTCAGAGAATTTTGCAAATTGGGGCATTGTTTAGACTCTGGTGGGTAGAATTTGAAGCAAAAGGGTGAGGATTTAGAATTTATATTGCAAGGGAGGAGTAGCAATGATTTCAAGGCCTTCCCCTTAGTAATTACTAAACAAATTGACTTGAGCTCGACTAAAATTGAAGGGATTTTGCTCAGTGGGACAGAATTGGCAGTTTGTATAGCAAAAGATGGGCAAACTAGTAGTTTCAGTGGGCAATTGTGCAAATGGAAGTCAATCAGGGAGCTTGTGAGCAAGATTTAGGTGAATTCTTGTCTTTCTCAGCTAGCTAGGTAATTGTGCAGTGAGGTTTTGCAATGTGTAGTTTTTTTGGTGGATAGATGGTCCCGGCGGGCTTGTGTGTAGCAGCAGGGTGAAATTTCGACTAGTTTCTAGGATTGCCAGACAATATTCACGGTGAAAAATCGAAATTCACAGGGTTTTTTTACAAGATAATGGTAAATACCTGTTTTTCACAGTGTACTAGAGTTGCTGGTTGATTGGGAGATGATTTGCATAGTGGGGCGCTGAGCTAAGGTGGTTGAGGTGGCGGACTAAACGTTTGCAGGTGAACTCGTCGTCATTTGCATGAAAAGGCTCGGTAAAGTTTACACAGTAAAATGGTAAAAAAAAATGTTTTCACGAGTTTTTTTAACAAAAATTGGCTTTTTGGCGCTTTTTATGATGACATCATCATGACGTAGAATTTTTGTCGCGTAATGGGGGTACGAAAGGTGACGTGGCAGATGATTTGGCGTTGTGGTGGCGATGATGATGTGGTGTTGACGTGGTTGTGACGTCATCGGATGACGTCAGCGACGGGGGGGCGTGGGTAGTAAGCAGTTTTGTCCCACCGCTTTTGGGGTGGTAGCGGTATTGAGTGGGGGGGTCGCGATACATGCGGGTGAGCGACGCATGTCCTCGGTACGGCGGCGAAACCACCATTTTCCCGGGACATATCGTCCGGACGCTGGGGGCATCGCGATACGATCCCGCACCGTCGGATCTGAGGGCCTCGATCCAACGTTTGACAGCGAATGATAAGTTGCGGGGGCGCGGAATGGGGGCCCTCTTTAATTTTTTTTTATTTTGTAAGGTTTTCAGTGTATTTGCAGACTTTTAAAAAGTGGGTTTTTTGGGGGGGAAACGCGAATTTCAGCTATTTTATTTAGCCAAAGGCCATATAAATCCCAATGGGCATGTGGAGGGTTGTTATTGGCCCCTGGTGGACCAATAACTCCCTAAAGAAAAATTTAAAATATGGCTATAGTTAGCCAAGGGTCGGGGTATTTATTTTTTGGGGTTTTTTGTGTTTTTATACATAGTAAGGGGGGGAAATGTTCATAGGAGCTATATAGTAAGGTTAGTAGGTTAGTATGATTTTGGGGGATGGGTTTGTATGGTTTAGGCTAAGTTTTACAGAGTGGAAACTTAGGCTAGGGGGGAATGAAAGGATGACAAGTGGTGAAGTTTAGGAAACTTTGGTAAGTTGGATTAAAGACTTTTTACACAAGAAATGTGGCTTGTTTTGCCTAGGTAAAAGATCTTTTCACTTAGTTCTATCATGGGATGAAGTGGACTAAGGGTAATGAGAAGATGTCATTTCCCTTTGGGGGGAATATTAGTAAGTGTTTCTTGGAAAATGGGGAGGGGAATTAGTCATGCTCCATTTGTCTTGTAGCCACCTTGCCATGGTACCTTTTGATTTTATGAGATGGCAACTTATTCTGGAAGAGAAAATTGCTCACAAACCATGCCTTTGTACCCTCAAAACTGCCTACCCAACCTAGTATACCTAACATTTTCTCTTCATTTTCATTGGGTGCATTTGAACTAGAAAACCCTGATTCTTCTCTTTTCTTTTAGCTGCCCTCCTATCTAAGTCTACCCTTATTTCTTCCAGGGATCAGATTAAGCTGTTGAGACCCTTTGATTCACTACCTGACTACTTGCCTACCAAGCTTAAACTGTTTGTGTAAACCTTTATTCTCTATTCTAAGACAAGTGAAATTCAAACATGATCTAGCCAGGATTAAGATGTCTGGTTAATCATCAATTGTGGCGAGAGTTAACCACCTATATAGAGTGAATATTCATCAACATATGGAACCTTTGCAACATAAAAAGGATGAACATATTTGGCACTTCCCCAGTCAATCATGAAAAATGAAACCTATTGGTATAGGAAGCTAACAGCAGCTATATTATATTGTTATTGTATGTAAATTACATGCTTGTTGTAGGGTCTAACATGCAGGAAATAAATGTGCTCAAAAGAAAATTGGCAAATTCATTTGCAATGAAGGATTTGGGAGCTGCAAAAAAAATCCTTGGTATGAGAATCACTAGAGACAGGAAAAATCGCAAATTAACATTGTCTCAAAATGAGTACATACAAAAGGTGTTGAAAAGATTTAATATGTACAATGCAAAACCAGTTAGTACACCTTTTGCTAGCCATTTCAAACTTAGTAAGGAAAAGTGCCAAAAGACCCAAGAAGACATGGATTATATGTCTAAGGTTCCATATGCATCAGCAGTTGGAAGCTTAATGTATGAAATGGTCTGCGCAAGGCCTGATATTGCACATGCAGTGAGAGTTGTAAGCAGGTACATGAACAATCCAGGAAAGGAACATTGGATGGCAATGAAATGGATTCTCAAAAATTTGAAAGGTACCACAAATCAAGCATTATGCTTTGGTGGTTCAAACATTTCTATACAGGGATATGTTGATGCAAATATGGCAAGTGACAGAGATAACAGGAGGAGCACTACAGGATATGTATTTACTATTGGTGGAACAACTGTCAATTGGGTTTCAAAAATCCAAAGTGTTATCGCACTTTGAACAACAAAAGCAAAGTATGTTGCTGCTACAGAGGCTAGTAAAGAAATGATTTGGTTACAAAGGTTTATGGGTGAATTGGGTAAGGAGCATGATATGGGTACATTATATAGTGATAGCCAAAGTGCCATTCATCTTGCAAAGAACTCAACATTTCATTGCAAGACTAAACACATACATCTCAAGTACCATTTCATACGATCAGTGTTGGAAGATGGAGAGTTGAAGCTGGAAAAGATACACACTAGCCAGAATCCTGCAGATATGCTAACAAAAGTTGTAACCATGGAGAAACTGAGAACATGCTCAGTTTCAATTGGTCTTCAAGGATGACGATGAAGATGAGAAATAGCCAAGACCAAAGAGGAGTCGTTGTCCAACAAATGAAGCAGCGATGGAGTTGCTACAATCATTCTCCAAGTGGGAGATTGTGGGGTGTGGAGCATGATTGTTCAGAGGTCTTTGTTTCAGCCAGATGTATACCCCAAGAAGTTTGTACACCCCTCCACGTGGGGGGGTGCGGAGGGGACTTGTCCCCCCTGCAGGGGTCTAGGGGCTAGCGGTCCCCTGGAAGGGGTTCGGGGGCAGCGCTCCCGAAGCCAAAAATAGATGTAAAATTGCCTTGTAAAAGTATAGTAATTTCTAGTCAATCTGGGCCATTCATTAGGTGGATGATCTGACAGTAGAACTTATGTTTAGTTTAGGGTTTTTTGCCTAGAAGGCAACCCCTCCCTTTGTATGAGGGTATTGTATTTGAGGCTGTGTAATAGATGTGTATTCTCCGAGCGAGAAGCAGAGAGGTGAGACTGTGAGAGAAAATAGAGGATATTACAGCGGATCTGTTGTAGGTTGTGTCTCTTCATTTTACTGGATAATAGAAAGGAAGGACTGGCTGTTTGGGGTGGACGTAGCCCAAACTGGGTGAACCACGTATATCTATGTCTCTCTTGTTTCATGTGTTTTCTGTGTTTATTTTTTTGCAATATTTTATGTGTTCCATTACTCCATAATATATAATTTTCTAACAAAAAGGCTACATGTTTAAGCTAGTAAGTATGGTGGATCCATTCATTATTAACACCAAACAAGCCCTTCAACAAGTAGAAGACATGTTGAAAGAGTTTAATTTTGAAATGGGAGAGGTGGGGTGCTACGATCCCCATGGTGTCATAACAAAGAGGAGAAAGGAGATTAATGCCTCTGATTATGAGCATGAGTATAGACCTAAACTTGAGTGGAAGGCTAATTTGGATTCTTACCCCGTTAATACGGAAATGGGGATTAAAACATCAGCTTCAAGGGAAAAGACTCAAAAGAGGAGCGTGGACGAAGTTGGAGACACAAATATGGAAGAGGCATCATCTAGCAAGAAGTCTAAGTTCCAAGAGCAAGTTGAGGAGGAGATTAAGACCAAGTTAACTGAGAGAAACCTGGACCAACCAGGATTCCAAGTAATCCTAGAAGACACTCAGCAAGTTGACACTTCTACTTCTATGGAGATAGTAATACTTGGCTATTTTGGAAGTGCATCAACAGCAAGCCCCAAATGGGAAGAAGGGCAACTGATAGAGGAGAAAATCAAAAGGGTTAGGGATGAAATGTTGCACCAGTTGGCATCGCATTCAATTCCTTATCAAACTAGGCTCCTTATTGTTATGGACCTAGAAAGGAATCAGATGAAATTATCTGTGTACCACCCCTCAGGACATTCCCTACCATGAAGGTCATAATTCAGGATTGTGGACTTGTCACTAGATATGGCTAGTATCCCCTTGCTGAACAAAATCAATTAGCATAGGAAGGATGGAGAAGTTCTCTATAGTGAGCGGAGCAAGAGTGCTTTGATTGTCAATAAGGATGAGAAGTTATTAGAAAAAATTTCCACCAGGGTAAAGCAAGAAAATTCCAACTCTAGAGCCCTTCACCCACATAATGAAAGCTTCAAAGAATTAATTGTCAAACTAGGGGTTGTTGAAGAATCTAGGGAAATTATATGTAGCATGATTCTTCTTTGCTTGATAACAATTTGTGGAGTAGTTTTACCTTTTCTTGTTAGCTTAATCTTCTTCTTATTATTATTAATGCATGTGTGTGTACTTCATCAAACTGCTACAAAAAAACATAAGAACAAGAACACAAGATGTTGGCTCTCTACCACGACTAAAACTTCTCTTCTCTTAAGAGGAAAACCCTTTAGTAATTTTCTCTTATTTAAGCTTCTTATTGATCAATTCCAAACCCTAGACCCTTAACAAGAATATCCTCCAAGCACAAGTCAAATCCTTTTTCCTTCCTACACTTTGTTTTCGACACTTCATCCTCCTTCTTCTAGCACATTGTTCCTTGGCACTTCGCCCTCCTTCTTCCTTCTTCGACTGGAGATAGACCTTGTTTATGTGAGCTCTAAAAGAGATAATTTTCATTTATGCTTAGTGAGATCCTTCACCTATGGAGACACCTTCCCTTTTCTTGACTAGCCGAGTTTCTTCTTAATGTGTAGTTGTGGGCTTGTTGTGACAGTACAACAGCCCTAGTTTCTCGCATGTGTGGATGATTTCCTTGAATATTTGGCTTCTTGTATCTTTGCTTGGGATAGCCTCTTCTTTGCTCTAGTGGGAGGCCTTATAGGCCTAAGTTACTAGCCCAAACAATAAGATATATGGGACTGATATGTTGTTGTTGATATGACCACAGAGAGGCCTCCTTTTCTCACGCGTGTGAATATGTTTGACCCTTAGAAAAACCCATAAAGCTTATATCTTGTCTTCTCCTTCTTCACTGCACTAGAGGCTCCTTATACTCGGCTTCTTTCACTCTTTTCTCGACTTCCCTTGCTCACTAATTTCAGAGGCGAGTATGTTGTCTTTTGAGGAGTGGACAAATTATATATATAGAGGATTGTCCCTCCTTTAGGTCGACTTGAGGCCGACATGAGGACAGTAGGCCGGCTTGTCTATTTCTTCATCATTTCGTTGCTTGAAGGATGTCGTTGCAAGGAGGAGACTTTGAATTTGCTTTGAGGTATTCCTTTTGACTATAATACAATTATATACATGGTGTAACATGCCCTTAAGGTCTTCAACATTTTCTTTTGACTCCTTGACTCACCTATAGCACTTAACATGTGCTAGACCTATTTCAATGAGCAAGAAACTCATTGACATATATTATAAAAATAATATTTCTTTTCTTGAATAAGTACAAATATCAAAAGTACATTTATGAAGACCAAAACTAGTTACATTTCCTTCAAGAGGGGTGAACCCAAATGATAAAGCTATTGTGGAAGCCATCAACTAGGGCTCACAAGATGAAATATAGGAGTTGAGGCACAAACTGAAAATGCCTGAATTTGAACCTGTGCAATCCAAAGAGTTGGCCCAAGTAGAGAGTGAAAAGGAAATCCTGGCCAAGGAGATGATAGACAAAAATAGTGAGGTGTTATTCCTCATGTTAGTGTCCATTAGTTACAGTGATCAAATGTACTCTTTCCATGTGGTTGATAGAGTCCTTGGTCAAATTATTATGTTTTCAAATAAAGTTTGATACCTCTTGGTTGTCAAATCGTCATTAGTTTTTGTCTAGGTCATTGCTACTCCCTCCACTTTCTCATGGTCATCATCACTCATCATGGTCATGTCATCATTTAGGTGGCCTAGGTCATCAAAAGAGTTAATGTATCATCATATAGGTCATGGTCTAGGATTCACCTTTGATTTTCACCATTATATTAGTCATCAAAAGAAAAAAGAGAGTCATGTTCATCATTTGGGTCACCATCATGGGAGTTAACAACTTAGGGACAAAAAGGATCAAGGTACCATTTCCTTGTGAAGAAATTATGTTGCAGTACAATCACCTCATCATGTCATTTCTCAAAAGTACATGTGATGTCACACCACCACCAAAGAAAAAAATTGAGTTTCAAGCTATTAAAAGACCATCCAAGCATTAAAAAACTTCATTTCATCCTCCAAGATCTCTTCTCCACCATTGTGCCTCATATAAGCCATCAGAGCATCAGTTTTCATCATCAAAACACCTTTCCCACCAGCTCATTGTGTTTCTGCTGCCTTCACGTTGTGCTTTTGGACATTCACTGCGTTTTTTAGTTTGAAGGTCAAAGCAAGAAAGAAATAGGTTATTTATCATTCAAGAAGTTTTCAACACTCCTAAACAAGTAACTGAAACATTCATCATCCTTCTCATGCAATGATTTCCTTCAAAAAATGATGAAATCCCTCTCTTAGGGTTTTATGTTGTGTTTTTAAGATTTCATGGTTTTTTCTTTCTTCCAAGGAGAAAATCACTATGTTTTTTTCCTAAACACCCATGTATACACTTGATAGATCCTCCCCAACCATTTCCCATACCTGTTTTCCCTATCTCACCACTTTTCCCCAAAAACCCAAGCCCACGCTGCGTTTCTGGGTTTTCCCTATTTTTTCCACTTTTTCCCTTCCTTCCCTCTCCCATTCTAAGAAATTTCACTACCCCTGTGTCTCTAAAATCTACTTCGACCCCCTAAATTTTCCCTAGAATTTTCCCTAACTCTTATCCCCTCCATTTCCCTTCCTAAACTAGCTGCTCTGTTTTCCATGTTTTGCAACCCTAAACCCCTACCCTTTCCCCTATCAAACTAGGGTTTTCAGTCAAGCAAAACCAATAGCATGGCCAGTGAAAAGAAGAAATACAACAAGGGGGGGTAGATCTCAAGATATGAGCCAACTCATATTCAAGAGATCAATGCTTTAGAGCTCATCAAGAGGTCATTTAAACAAGTAGGTTGCCTAGGGTTTTGTGAGAAAGTACAAGAGGTGCGCTACCATTGTGATCTGACTAGTCTATTTGCCACCAATTTCAAGAAGAACAAGACCACCATAGCATGGATGGATTTCCTAGTCTTAGCAGAGTTTATAGCTTCAACCACTAGTATCCCCAATCAAGGAGAGATTTGGTTTAAGGGGATGGATTTGGACATTGAAAACTACAAAGTGTTCCTGAAAGCAAGGTATAAGGAAACCCCATCTCATATCTTTCCTAGCAGGCAATTATTGGATAAATATGCTCCTTTGATGAAAATTATTATGAAATATTTCACAGGAAAGTTCAGCAGGTTGTATCAGTATCACATAAGGTTGTTGATGCATTTCACATCCATCAAACCACTAAACCTACCCAATTACTTGTTTAGTAGCCTCGTTAAGATGACTGAAAAGATGCAGACTAAAGGGAAAGATCATCAGGCAATCTTGTTTCATCGTGCTTTGATCAAATTCATAGTTCTCCACCAACTCACATAGATCAACATGCAATGGGAGACATTCTTGGAGGCAACTTCTCTTTTGTCTGCCTCTAGACAGCAAAATAGTCAGAGCACTCCCTTAGCATAATCTAAGACACATGAGGTTGGCTCATCAAACAAGCCATCAGTGAGAAAGACAGCTAGAACAGAAATTTCAAAGACTTATAGCAGAGGTAAGAGACTAGTGTTTGCCCCTAAAATAGTAGAGATTCCTAGACCTAGAACTAGGGTTGAAGCAAAGATGTTGCCTAGAAAAACTATTAGTCAAGAAGGAACTCAGCTTGGCACTATGATACAAGAATAATCAAGAGGAAAATGTGATACACCATTGCACAGTGAAGAAAAAGCATCTCTTGATTTAGACATGGTTGACCTAGCAGAACACGATGAAGAAAAAGAAGTTGAAGACGTAATCAAAGAGAAAGAGGCATAGATAAGGGAGCTCAAATATGATCTTTCCAAGCAAAATTTCATGGTATCCTTCTTACAACAAGAGAATAGGTAGCTCAAACTAAACCTGTTGTTGCAAAGCAAACCACAAGGGGATCATCCATCATCCAGCAATGCAGATTTTATGGTAGAGAAAGATAAGGGTAAGGCCATCATTGATGTGGAGCAGATACATGATAAAGACACACAGGTATAGCCTAGGAGGCCTACACTAGAGCCATGGCTAAGAAGGGACAACAAACAAAAAATCCATCTCCTCCTCAAACCCTAAAAACCGTTTGGGTGTTCTCAACATGCTTGCCACTCGAGCGTTGAGAATATCTGATGAGAAGAACCTTGAGAAGGAGAAAGACCACCTCCTTGATGTTTTTGTTAATAATGGATATAGTAGGCACCAAGGTTTGAAAGCTTTCCTTCAAGCTAGTAGAGGTCCCAAGTCTAAGAAAGAACCTAAAGACCGAATCTCAGGGGTGCATCTCCCTTTCATCCAGGGGACCACTGACAAGATCGTGAGGCTTCTTAGGAAGCATAATGTTCCCTCTACCTTTATACCCCTTAACACCATTCGTAACTCCCTTAGATCTGTAAAAGACCCTATTGACCCAAAGGACATGGAAGGTGTTTATGTTATTCCTTGTTCTTGTGGGACCCCCTATGTTGATGAAACTAGGCCCTCTATTAATGAAAGGATTCATGAGCATGCAACTGACATCAAGCATGGGAGGACTAGGTCTTCAGCCTTGGATGAACACGCGGAGAAGTCTAAGCATCGTATATATATTGAGGAGGCCCATGTCATTGCTAAGATTTCTCCTTTCCATCACCATAAGTTTAGGGAAACCATAGAAATCGAAAGGAGGCCAAGAAATCTCAATAGGGATGACAACTAGAAGATTAGCAGTTGTTTGATCCTTGCTCTTTCCTCTTAGC
>APFE030607297.1:35854-48671 GCA_000404065.3 Pinus taeda
ATATAATATACTTTTACATACATATACAAATAAACTTAATTAATAAATTAACTAATTTATTAACTAATTGGTTATTTAATTATTAAATTGTCATTCATATACTAATATAAGTTTATCTATAGAATTCATAGGGTCCCTTGACCATTATTTAGGATATTTATTTAGTTTTAAATAAAATGACTAATTCTAACAATTAATTAATTATTTAATGGATTATTTATTTATCAACCATTCCCACAGTTCTTGGTCCAGTCGGTTGTAGTTGAGGTCTAGTCCATTGTAGTCATTTCATTTGGTCAAAAGTAGTTGTTTCTTTTTAGCCGTTTGAATGACCAGTCTCTCTATTTAACTTGTTGCCATCATCTAGCTCTTCATCTTGTCCTGACGATGAACCACACTTGCTGGTTTGAAACGCGTCAACAAATGAATTCGGATGTGATTATCACCAAAAAAACATGTTCAAAAACTTGATATGGATCATAGAAGCCTTAATTCAATAAATGACTCCATAGCAGCTGAAATTGAAGAGGACAAGGAGTACTGATTTGAGAAGGTAAATGTGCACTTGGAGAAGCTATTGAAAAAGGCAAACAGGGACACCACCATGCAGAGGCATATGGCAAGGCACCATTATGCAAGAAACATGATTTCTAGGGTTAAGGTAAAAAAATATGAAGAAGAAACTCAAGAAGACCCTAAGAAAGCTCAAGAAGAAGGACAATTAGGATCTACTAGGTAAGGCATCCTTAGTTGTTTGAGCCATAAAAGAAAAATGCAAAAGGAGAGAAGTTTGGGCAAATTTTGACAATTTTTTATTTTTTTTGGTCATACAAGCAATACTAGTGCACAGAAATGCAATGTGAGCACGCTGCACTTTTTCTCAGAGGCTCCAAATGACGAATGGTAAGCATGGGAATTTGTCTCTTGACTAGTACATTTAATAAATCCACTTTGTGTCTCTTGTTAGATTATGAATTTGCATGATAAGGTGAAACCATCAATGTTTCACCCTTCTGCCACTGTTTTGAGGCACACTGCGTTTTTGAAGTAGTTGTGGTAGAATGATTTTTGAGGTGTCTTGGAGATGAGTTTTTGGTGATTTGAATCTTCATAAGTATAGAAGAAATCCTAAGCTACATGTACCAAACTTAACTAAGCTCAGAGATCCACCAAAGTCCTCAAAACATCTTCCCAAAGTTCGATGCGCTTCTGCTATCACATGTTGTGCTTCTGAAATTTTCATTGCACTTCTGTGGAAGAAGTCTGTTTCTGAGTTTTCATGGTCAAGAGTCAGCTTTTCTCAATGTAATTAGTATTTTAATGATTTTACATGATGTAATTAAATATTTTAGTGATGGTTAGAGTTAATTTCCTTGTAATCAATGCCTTCAAAGTCATATTCAAATCAGTTAATGTAAAGGAGGAAAGTGGTTTCTAACTACTCATGACATAGTAGTGGTTAGGTAGGATTAGGAAATTAGTTCCTAAGAAGCAGGTTTTGACCCCTGAGAGGGGGGATGTTGTTTTGCATCTATATGTAGTCAGAATAAACTCATAGAGGGGGTTGGATATTGGAAACTCATGCTCTTGAACTAGCGTACTTGATATTGGCATAACTATATTATGTTGCAACTATTTTTATGGGATTCTTGTGTTGTGGTAATGGCTCTATTTTTTCTTTTTTTTTCTTATATATTTTATTGTTAGCATCCATATACTTTCTTCTTATGCTTTATCTCATGACTTTTAAATAGAATTCATCATTTTAATGCTCTATTTTGTTTGGGATTAGCATTCAATGTTTTCCTTCTGAATAAGTGAATTCATGCTTTTTCTCACTTAACTCTTACTACATTATCCTCACTACACTACAATCAAAAATCATTTCGAGTCACTGGTTGCACCTACCTTACCCCATCTTATGTCTACAACTGACCTTTAGAATTTCTTGACCTAGTTCTGAGACCTAGTGCTCTTTATCTAGCCAACCCTAATCAAACCCTGCTGAGTTGATACCTATCCTAAAATCTACATATTCTCCAGTCACTTCCATTGGTTGTGAGGTTGATTTAGAGAGAGCTCTCTCTGATTTGGTAGAGCTAGTTACCAAGTCAAAAGTTGGTCTAAGGTTACCTATTTGGTTTCATTTCTTAGCCTTGGGACACTAAGGAGTGCTAACACCTCAAACAACAGATGGTTGAGCTCCAATAAAAAAATGATTCTCACATATGTGCAGTCATTGTGCTATAATATCCATAGAATCCCACTGAACAACTAACCAAGGCCCTCACTGAGTTGCAGTTTTCTGAGATCAAACTCAAGAAGGTGAAAAGTGATATGGAGAATACCAAACATACTCTCACACAAAAGAAGAAGTAGCTAGAGACAACCAGAGGGAATGTGGAACAAATCAACAACGACTTGAAGATTGCAAATGAGGAGATCAAAGAACATAAGAACATGTTAAAAGGTAATATGTCCCTCATTCAGGCCAGGCAACTCATTTGAGATGAAATTATTTATGAAGTTAAGAACATCTAGGAGCATATAACCGTAGATCCAAAACAAAATATTATTGTCAACGATATTGAATTCTTTATCTTGTCATCCAAAGAGGAAGATGGAAAAAATTCCAAGACAATAGAGAAGCTTATCAAGTACCACAATGAAAATTCAGCTAATGAGTTGAGGACAATGGATATTATTAATAAACATGGGGAATTATTGAGATTTCTAAGATGATTCAGAAAGAAGCAACCAGGACCAAAGTTGAGGAGTGTTTAGGTGATCTATTGAAATATGTGGTTGCATTTGAATTGAATTTTGGTAGAAGGACTATAGTTGGGTTTCCCAGCTATTGGGACGCCCTAGGGAACCTTTTCCTATGGGAGAAATATCAAGAATTTATAGTGGAAGAAAAGAGCAAAGAAGACTCTTCTCATTTATACCCTCAAAGGGAAGACTATAGTAAATTATCTAAGGAGGGACTTCCAGCTACTCTGGCTCGTAAAAACATTGTTCGCTGACAAGCCAAATTACATCGAGCTCAATAAGTTGAAGATAGCTTATCAGAACTTCTTTCGCTCTCCCTTTCCAAACCCAACATTGTAGCAAAAGTGTGATCAATTTTTTAATCCACCTCAACTTCAAATAATTGATCTGGAGTCCCTTCCAAAGGAACCGACAGGCCACAATGAAGATATTTTGTTGTGTCAATCATGACATCTCATGTTATTTTGATTTTTTTGTAAATATTTTGTTTCAAGAAAAGAATCAAGATTGTTATGTGATAATTAGGACAATTGTGCTAGTAGCATGCTTGAGTTGTTGAGTAGATAGGTAGTTACAAGATTCTCAAGAAGGAATATTTTATAATCGGTCCTAGTCTATTGGACCCTATAAAAGGGTTTGAGAGAAGAATGTTGTATTTTATTATAGGGATTTCGATGCTTCTCTATCAAACAACCCTTCTATATGGTTAAGTAGTGGTCCATTTGAAATTTGTAAACAATTTTGGATTTGAATGAATATTTCACAGCATTGATCAACATGTCAATCATCTTCTCAAATTTATAGTCAAATATCCTAATAGAATTGTCTTACAATTTACCTTCAACAACATAGTTGACTAGAATAAATGAATCTCATAAATATTTGACTATGGACCCTCAAAGATGTAGGTGATCCTTCCACAAGGGATTCTAACCATTTCCAAAGAGTGACTAATACAATTGAAACCAGTGATGTTCATCCAAGTAATTACATAACTTAAGGAAGAGTAGATGAATGAAACAATGTGGTATCATTTCCTTAGTGGCATGTCAATTAGAGGCATGTGATACACATACATATGTATATGCACATGATTGACTTGGATGAGAAAATGTTATGGATAAAAAGTACAAATCTTTGATGGATTATAAAATTTAGGATTTGGTTCCCTCGCTATAAGGAAATGAATTTTCTAGGAAGTGATGCATGAGAATCATTTAAATTTTCTTTCCTTGTGTAATAGGACCTAGAGTTTTTAAGATTGATATACAAAGGAATGAACTTGTTTCCTTCATATATCATGTAATGTATCCAATGTAATAAGAAAACATATAGTTGGAAAGGTTTTAGGGATAGTTAGATATATTTAAGGGATTGGATTTGATATTTTCCAGGAGTGGAGGATTTTGCTTTGAATTCACACAAAATCAAAGGAGTTATTGCCAAATTGATCCTACCTCAGGATTTGTTAGGCGATGGGTGAAATATATGAACTAATTTCCTACTCAAAATGTAAGAACAAGTAATGCAATCAATGGAGGAAAGTATGTAAATTGTGACACCTTATAACTTTTATAGGCTAGCGTCAATTGAAAACCCCTCATAACAACTGGAATCCCTACTGAAACTCGTGGATCTCACTCTAAATCCTTGATCTGTACCCCTACACACATGCATAAACAAATAAGGACAAATTTTACCTCCATATAAGGGAAGTTAGATTTCACTATGAACTATTATAACAAATAAACCATAATATCACATATACAAATATGAAATGGAAAAGGAATTAAATTTTCCATTCATATAATAACAATGGTACATAAAGATATTATACCTTGATCACAGTGTATACTCTCCTATGATCTCTTATTTCTCCTCTTGCCTCGACTTACAGAAAAAATAGGCTCATTTGAGATGCAAGAGAAAAGCTTCATGGTGATATTTTACTAGAATTATTGGGCCATATTTCTATGATTCTTCCTCTCACCCTTGAGAGAGTCCCTCTAAATAGACCTTTCCTAGATATCGAAGAATGCATCTAGATATGTGATTATTGTTAAGGGGCTTGAAATTTTTGTGACTAAAGGCATTATTATTGAGGTAAATAGGATGAGGTAGTGTATCATATTTTTAAAATACATCTCCTATGAAGGAAGGATAAGTATAGTTTATGTTTAGCAATTCAGAATCCTATACCAACTAGACATCAACCACACTTATAACTTGTAGAGACCATTAATGTGACATACTTCCTCCTACAATCCATAAATGGAATGATTTCCAAGGCAAAAGAGGCAGTAAATATGAGTTGCTATCCCATCACGAGCTCGTTCACCTACTAGTTTTCCATACTTTGGATAAGTTGGAGCACATCTTCTTTTCTATTGATTTTGGGCTTATATGGTTTTCCTCTCTCTTTCCTATTGACATCAAGGGACTAACTAACGACCTGGTTCTGTGTAAACTCTGATAGGTTCTATGTATATAGCTATCCATAGTTTTTCCCCAACATTGCCCCTAGGAGAATGTGCTTATTCCATATACTTAATTTGAGATCGTTGCTTCACATTTCATTCATGGTACCCCAAGGGTGGTTCCATTCAATCCAAAAAGCATTCATTCATACAAAGGAATTCCACATGATAACATTCTAAGACATATGTGGTCATCATCTAAATCTCTATATCGATTTACAAATTTCCAAGCTTTTGTTTCATCTGTAAGTTCATTCTGAATTTTTTATATGGCATTGATTACAATATTAATAAAGAAATATTCTAGAACCTCTCCACAAGTAAGAAATGTGATCAAACATCTTGAAAGGGATGTTGTGCTCGATTATAGCTCATTCCATGTATTTCCAAGGAGTTGATACTTGGGTAAGGAACATAACCTTGATCGAGTCTTTCAACTTTTATCATTGACTCTCAAAAATGGATCGTTTTACATGGAAATCCTCTTTTAACAAGAAATGTTCCTTTAACTGCATAGCCATTATATAAAAGACAACACTGAATGAGCAAGGGGCAGGCCTCTAAAATCTAATTTCTTAAATGTTTGCCTTCAAATACATTTTTTGGGTATTGTGAAGTCAATTTTTTGTTGAGTCAAAGTCAAAGTCATTTTTGTAAGAGACCCTTCTTGGGGTCCTTAAGGTCAAGAAAGGAAAATGTTTGTGTCTAAATATCTCCTCCACTAAATTAGTTCCTTCTCCCAAAAGGATTACCATTCATCCTTCAAAGTTGGCCTCCAAATAGAATATAATTAAGTCGGCCTTCATTACAAGCCCACAAGTCGAGTTTAAGTCAAATTGTTTATGTCGGCTCAAATTCACAGTGACCAATAAGTATAAATAACCTAATATTTCACCATTTGGAGAGGAGTGAGGAATTCGTTCAAGAAGTAAGATAAATTATTACAAGACTAAGAAATGGAGAGGAAGTAGAGAATCTTAGAAGACTATTATAGAGAGGAGCCGAAAATGTGAATTGCATAAACAATTACAGAGAGGTTGAAGTTCCTTGTTGTAGAGATTATTGCAAAAAAGGTTGTGACTATTGCAAAAGGAAGGCCAAGATTTTTAAAGTAGGAAGACCAAGATTTTTGAAGTATCAGGCCCGAGACTATTGCAGAAGGAGGGTCGAAATTTTGAAGTTAAAACATAAGGAGCCAAGAACCATGATTGCAAGACAATTGCAGGAGAAATTGGTCTGGTGGTTGGAGTAAGTCTATTTCTTTAGTCAACGGATCAAGTGTGCCTCAACCTGATTTAATCTACTAGAGAAAGAGTTGACTGGGTTTTCTCCTTCATAGGAGTATTTCCATCATTGTTCACTTACATCTTGTGTTCATGTCTTTGTGATCTTCATGTTAGCATTTATTTGATGAAAGGAACACTAACATAATCAATATATAATTTCACAAGTAAATGTCAAGATAAGAGAAATCAAATTGAAGAATCTAACTCACATAATGCCCTATATTTCTCAACAAAGTAGAGGTATTGGACCTCATTTGAGTCACACAAGTAATCCGGTCTCTTCAAGGAGCCTGAGGAAAATTCAGAGTGAGAAAGAGGTGAAGGATAGTGAGGAAAGAAAGAATGTCTATTTGTTTGGCTTGTGCATCAATTCTTTGTTTGGCAAGCTCACATGTATGGGAAGAAAGCTATCTCTATTTAAATTTCTAGCTAGAGAAGAGAAGCAAACCGAGTTATAGGGAGAAGCATTGTTGTTCGAGTGGTTGGCCTATCACTTGGTGAGTTGTCTTGATCAAAGGTCTTGGAAGTCTTCCTTGAATTTCTATAAGAAGAGAATTTTTTGGGTTTTTCCCCTAGCCTAGATCTTATTTTTGGTGTCCTTGTTTGAATTTTAATATTCTTTATTGGCATTGTCTTGATGATGAAAAAAAAATAATAATGATGATGATGAAATAACATTATATCACAAGAGTTGTCAATATAACAAGAGAAAACATTATAAAAGAAACCCTAATTCTGTTTGCCCTAGTTTTTCTCAACATCTATGGCTTGGAAGATTTACAATGTAGAAATAAAAAAATTGCTTGAAATCAAATGCAACGTAAAACTAAATCACGCACCTAGTAGCCAAGTGCTTGGTGGGCTAAATTTGAGCAGTACTTCGATGAGTTTTTTCGCGTATATGACTCCAATCATAGTTAATCTTTCAAATCATATATGCGAATGAAAGTACCTGCAAAACAAAGGAAGGAGGAGAAGTTAGATGCAATTAATAATTTATAAAATAGAAGAAAATTCATACAAATGCCTTATGCCCAATTTAGAGTAAGAGTTTCTCATACTGCCCTACATGAAAAATGACAGTTTATGGTCTTTCACTCAAATAAAAACACAATTGTCAAAGAAAGACAAATACTACATGAGCCTTTTTCATGGAAAAGTTTGTTATTTCTTATAAAACTTTATGTAACTCCCACTCGGCCAAGAGAATATTTTTGTCTCACCTAAACCCTTACCATTTTGAGTTATTTTCTTCAGATAGTTATTCCACTTCAATATCTGAATTGAAACTAGTTGTCCTACACATATTCATGAGACCAATGAGGCAAAGTTAGATTAAATTTGACCAAATATTAAATTTAATTGCATGAATAAATAATAATTAAAAATACTTGTGTGCATGAATACCTAAATGATTTCCTCTTAGTTTCGAGAATAAATTGTTGGAGTAGTTTAATATTAGAGCAAACCTCCCTCCACTCAATGAAGCAACATTGAAGTCAACATTGAATTTTTTGTTGCTTTGTTGGAGTGAGGGTGTTTTGGTCCAAGATTATCCAAATCCTAATTTATTATCTATTGAATGGGGCCAACCATGTGAAGATGGAATCTCTCATGGCCTCTCCACTCCGCCCTTCCCCCCCCGCCAAACCTACATCACTCTCAATTTCCCAGTACCCAGTCTATCTACTATATAGCAAATAGTTGAAATCAAGACATTAAGATACATAAAAAAAAAAAACAAACAAACAAACAAACAAACAAACAAACAAATATCTGTCAGTTGTCCTTTATTCACTTGTTGTCACAATCAATCATAGGATAGGTAGAGGGGATGGCCTTCCATAAATTCATGCATATAATATGTAGAAAGGGTCATTAATGAGATAGTGTGAAGTGACAATGACAAAAATTGTAAATCTTCATATGCTTGGTCATTTTAAGATAATGAGATAGACTAGTGCTAGCCCATTTAAGGTTATAATCATTGATGGACAATTTGGGGATGACAATTCATATGTCCCGCCATGGAAATTACATACATATGTACTTACATTGTCATCAACATCACAAATTGTTGTGATTAGGCATTGAAGCAGGAGTAGCTAGCACGTAAATTAGGAGTGTGGTAGTGTATGATGGAGTGGGATAGGTATACAAATTAGTAGATGGTTGACTTTGTTAGAGTCGGCCTAGTTATCCCTCCGTCAGAGATCAAAGTTATTTTTGCATTTCATGATTAGGTGTCCCATCAGTTTTGATCAGTTGCATTTCGTTAGGCATGCCATAACTCTGACGGAATGGTTTGTGTCATTCATTCCCCTCGTGCATGGTATGGTTAAGGTTTAGTCATAAAGCTTCAAAGGTCATTTACAATCATGTTTTAAATTTTTAGGTCTTAGGTCTAGGGTTGAGTCAATTTTGTTTTGAAAAGTCTTAGAAGACCAGTAGGGCAGAGGGATGTCTTTGATAAATAATCACTTCAATAATTTTCATCCTTGTACAGATAAAGTATGACTTCTCTTCAAAACTCTGTTTTGAAGATAAGTCGTCGTCTCATTTTTGTAAAAATTTTCAAAAACTTCAATCCTTGAAACGTCCAAGCACAGCCTTGGTCTCCTTTGCCAGAGCATATCACAGCTATCCCTGCAAAAAATTATCAGATAAAATCATTATTTCAACCAATTTTAAAGGGGAAACCAAAAAGGTCAGAGTCTATTAATTGTGAAAAAGTGTCAACGACAAAACATAAGAAAATGGATTATGGATCAAGCAAAAATAAAAAAGGAGTCTATGTGAATATATTTCACCTCATTTGCAACCCATTCCACATTCCAAGACTGAAGAGCATCGTTCCAAAGCAATTGTGTGAGTTTGTGTGCAAATTGGAGCATTTCCAAGGCGCGCGGCGCATCAAGTTGGGCGCGCGGCACATCAGAGGCGTGCGGCGCATTAGGTGATAGAACTTAGTGTGAATTTGCACACGCGCGGCGCATCAAGAGCGCGCGGCGCGTTGGGTGAGGCGCGCAACGCACTGGGGTTTATGCCCAAACTTTGTCCAGAAAACACTAAAACGCCTCTTCTCAAGCTTCAATTCACAGGTAGGTTTATATCCACGGCTCGTTCTTGGTTTTGAAAGGTTTATGTAAAGGATTATAATATATTTGCCATGAAAAACCAAGTGAAAAAAAAAAAAAAAAAAAAAAACCCTCCTTTGTCCTTAAATTGTGTAAGATTTGAATGCCCAAATTTGCTGAAGGGTTTAAAATATAATGTAAACCAAGGTTTCTCATTTTCCTATTTCCTTTTTGTTTCCCATCCCCTATATTCACCATATTTTCCCCAAATTCTCATAACCCTACACTATCCTCCCTCAAATCCTAAATCCCTCCCTTCTACTACAAACACATAATCCCTACCTCATTCCAAAACCCTAAAATCAAGATTTCCATGTCCCTTCCCTTCTCTAAATTCCTTGTTTTATTTCCATGTTCCCCATTTCCCTAATGTTTTCCCATTCCTAACAATTCCCTTGTACATTTGTGTCCCCTTGGTCACAGCATTTTGAGAAAAGAGAAAAAGTCTACAGTGAATTTTGCACACAATTGTACATCAGCATATATATATTCCAGCTATCTTGTTTCTAAAGAACATATCAGAGACCGAGTCAGTATATGAGCAGGAGTATGATAGTGATTCTACATCGAAGGTAAATGTGCCAAATGTGCCACGGAGGTATCACAAAGGTGGTAAAAGTGGACAGCATGTTAGGGAGGAGCCTACTTCTTTGGCTCAATTGCTAGCTTGCCCACTTGCAATGGATTGTTTCCAATATTGTGAGATGATCTCACAAACTCAGCATCATCGGGAACTAGTCCATCTATTTGTCCTTAATCTACAGGATGGTCATGTAAACCTTGTCGGAGTGAATTTTACCTTGTCACCCGAGACTATTGCTCAGGCCACCGGGATACCAAATGTAGGGGAGGAATGGAGCAAACGCCAGATGCTAGACAGATATTACTATGAGCCATATATCAAGCCCGGGTATATCAGACACTTGAGCACAGCTTTTCCTTTCAGATTCCTGAAAGATGAGTTTGCACCATTGATGAAACTCATCATTCGGTATTTCAGTTGTGAGGACAGATTCTCGCGTCTCTATGCGTACCATGTCCGTTTGTTGATGCATTTCACACGGGTACGTATGATGAACATTCCGTTTTTCATGTGTTGTAACATAGAGAGGATGGTGCCTTTAGTACAAAGGAAGAGCCCGGCACATCAGCATAGGAGCATATATCACTATGCATTGATCAAAATCATAGTGATGCATCAGTTGGCACAACAGGGTATTACTTGGGAGGATTTCATCTCCCGTGATTACTTTTCCACGCTACAGCCTCCTCCAGAGATATTTCATGATGAGGGAGGGCCTTCACAATAGTTTGACATTCCTGAGACCGAGCATGTCGATGCTCCAGCATATGTGACATATTAGAGAGGCCACAGGGCCTTATTTGCATCTGCACGACGAGTACTATCTCCAACTGGGGTGGAAGGGGTCTCGTTGACATCATCAGCACAACAAGTATTATCTCCACATCATGTGGAAGGGGTCTTGCCTCCATCTTCAGCACAGGTACAGATTCAGGATAGGGGCAAGAGACCCATGTTTGATGAGGGTCCTTCAGGAGGTCAGGACATGGGTATCATTGATGTTGATGCTAGCTTTCCTAACTCGGAGCTCAAGGAGATCATCCGAGAGCAAAGGGTCGAGAATGAGTCGCTGCAAAAGAAATTGAAGATGGCTAAATGGGTGATCAACTACTTGGAGCAGTGCAACAAACAACTGGAAGATGAGCATGAAGTTTATGAGTTGCGGAAGATCCGGGAAGACCGAGAATTGGCCCGAAGGAGACCCGGTGATTTGACACCTATTGATCGAGAATCAATGCTCATTTGGGTAAACACTCATTTGGAGAAGTTGTTGGCGAGGGAAAATAGGGACAAAGACATGCTTCGTCACATGAAAACTCACTATTGGGCTCGCATGCATGTTTGCAAAGCGAAATTGAAGATCCTCAAGAGGCGTTTGAGCAAAGCGCTAAATCAAAGGAAAAGGCCCGATCCACTTCGAGTTTTGGCCAAGGCTTCGTTAGTTGAGCATGATACATGATGGAGGGTCTTCACTCCAAATTTGGGCAAATTTGGAGAAACTTTTGTCGTTTTGAAATTTTTGGCTTGCAAAACAAGTTTTTTGGCTCTACGTGTAGCGCGCAGCACGCGACCCATAAGATGGGGAGGTCCAAATCACAGATGGCTTGTAGTTTTGGATTTTTCATGATGAAATACATATTCTCAGCCATTTTGAAGGCATTTCATCAAGTTCTGGGTGACTAAAAGGCTCAAAAACATCATGAAAATCACCTTTCTGCCACTTTTTGCACCAACAGGAAGTACTTCTGGGAGAATGCACTTTTGGAAGGTCAAATGGACACCAAATTGGAAACTTCTACTTGGGTTAGAAAGTAGACATCCAAGTATTTCCAACAAGCCAATCTGAGCTCAATTTGGATGCCAGGAAGTTCCCCAAAAGTAGGTGGAAAGGTGCGCGGCGCACAGGGCTCAGGCGCGCGGCGCACAGGGTTTTTTGGCACAGTTTTCGTCCTCAGCTCAGCAAATGAAGCTAGTTTGACCAGTTTTGACTTGTGATGGGATTTTTCACCCTTATTAATGTAATTAATGGAATATTATGTTGATTTGACACTTATTTACCTATTCTATATGATTCATTCATAAAATAACAAAAATTTAATGAATGAATTGGTTTCCTAGCTTATAGAGGCAAGTTGTTTTGACTACCTAAATTGTAGTGCTTTGTTTAGAATTGGTTGAAACAACTCCTAGGATGATGAGCTCAACCCCTAGAGGCAAGGGAATGTGTTGGCTTGCCTATATTATGTATTTTCTTAGTCATTTTCAGGGTTGGACTCTTGGGAATAGCTTGATACTCTATTGTACATATCTTATCCGCATTTTTGGCAAAGGAAAGACCAGGGTTTTGCAGCACTATGTGGGATTCATGTGGATTTATGTGTTGATGGTGTGTTTCTCTCAGTACTTGTAATTTGTGTATGTGTACCACTTTCCTTATTTAATCTTCTGCAATTAAACAAATGAAGTGTTAAGGTAGAATCCATAAATTTGCTATGCTCTTCCTTTAAATTTGTTTAATTTTCTATGTTTTCTTCAGTTTAAGGAGAATCCTTGAGACTTCCT
>APFE030607298.1:0-12100 GCA_000404065.3 Pinus taeda
GAAAATTACTTAACTTATCACTAATAAATCTTAATACTTCAAGCTTAACTTAATTTTAAATATTATTAATATTATTAATATTATTATCTTTTATGAGATTACGAGATTATTATTAAAAAGAATTACAATTCACCTTCATCACCTCAATCACTTCACACCTCTCTCCTTGATGACTCTCATGGCTCCACGTAACTCTCTCTTAATGATACATTACGCTCTCTCTGACGAACTCATCGAAGATATGGCATATTCCTCTTACACTCATTAAAGGCAGGCCATAAAAGATTCCTCCTACGCTCTCTTTAATGCATATGTTACACTCTCCTAGACTAAGGCACGCACACCTCTCCTTAATGGCATGAGTTACACTCCTATAAATGGAATATGTTACTTTTCTCAAGGCATGGATATTACTCCTCCTTTATGACAATAATTTTTTCCCCTCCTATATATGTGTCTCATGTCTTCTCACTTGGAGAAACCTGGAGAGTAGCCAAATGCTAATCTAAATTACTAAGTATCTCTACCCAATGGATTTGAACATGAGTGGTATTGAGAAGAAGTGAAAATTATCTTCGTTAGCTTGCCTTGTGTATCTCTCTATTGATAAATTTTGGCACTTCTTGTGAGATTATACAACTTGGGGGTTCTAGAGGGAGGCGCTCTTCCTAGATATGGTTGGGAGGGAAACCAGATTGTTAAAATAAGTTGGTTAAAGAATTAGGGATGGATCATTATTTCAATAGTTGGAATTGGATATTGCATCAGGTATATATTTAATTTCCTTGAAATTTTAGTATAATATTAGCATAAAAAATTTTAGAAATTTTAATTTTTTTGAGCATGTAACTTTGGTTTAATCTTATGTTGTATGGAAGCTTATTGGCTATGTCGAGAATGAAGACTAAGATTAGTCTATATGTATGGATGCTTATACTTCAAGTTGGAAATATTATTGGTGTAGTTTATTGTACTAACCTTGGTATTGTAGCAAACTGAGGAAGAAAAGCCAAATGTTTCTAACAATAATTATAATGAAGAATTGTGAAGTAGGTTGGGTAAGAGTTTCATGATTTGTGATTTTATATTCTTTTAATTGAAATAGGTAATTAGATGCATTTTAGAAATGGTTTTAGGGCATGTTTGCAAAGTGTTTGACAAAATCCTTGAATTAGTAATGCTACCAATTTATATATTTATGCATGAATAAGTGCTAACTTGTAGCTTGAATGAGAAGTAAGAAAATGGGAATGTACCCAAAATATACCTGGAGGAATTATAGAATCAACACTTGAAATAAAATGAAAAAATAATGGCAGCTAAATACATTTTGGAAGATCGAAGGCTTGAGGTATGTTTGAGGTAGTTTTTACTTATGGCTTATGCCTCATTTTTAATAATAATTCAATGTTTTGTGATTCAATTTTTTGGTATAGTATTGCTAGAAATTTGAAATAAATCCTTAATGGTTGTAGCATTCTAGGTCGCCATGTGTTTGCAAAATTGTAGCAGTGTTTGCAATAAGCTTGCCAAATTATGTCAAAGGAAGTAGCTTGCGGGTTGCAAAATGTTTCAAGAACTCATATTGTGGATTTAGAAATATGTCAATTCAATTAAAAACTCTTAGTAGCATAATTATGGGTTGTATTTCCCCATGTAGAGTTTTAGATTAAATTGTGCATTCCATGTGTTTGACGAAAGTGGGAAATGAGACACTATGGATCCAATTTTTTGTTTTTTTTAAGAATTGCATCATAGGCATGTTGGATGTGATATAGGACAACATTAGGGGGTATCCATTCCATATGAACCTATAACCCCCCATCTGATTCCGAAAAAACACTTTTTAGAACCCAGATCGTAAACCTTGGTGATTTTGCAGATTGTTACTTCCAACTATGCGTGCCTTTTCTCAAGTTTTTGGTGAAGGATTAAGATGAATTAGTCATTGTTTTAATATGCCAACCTTTGAAATTTTAATTTATTAATCTTATGAGTTAAATAGGTATATTAAGAATCTTCGATGGCATGCTTGTAAAGTGTTTGTCAAAAGACCTCAATGGTTGTAGACTACATGCTTGCAAAGTGTTTGTCAAAAGGACTCAATGGATGTAGATTGCATGCTTGCATAGTATTTTTCAAAAGGCCTCAATAGTTGTAGCTTGTATATTAAATGCTTGCAAAGTGTTTTTCAAAAGGCCTCAATGGCTGTAGCTTTTGTGCATATAAATTGTTAGAGTAAATGTCTTACTTACTATAGCATTTATGTACTAGAAATTTATGAATAGATCATTTAATGGATGTAGCTTCCTATGTCTGCAAGTTTGTGAAGGTGAAAATGAATTTAATAATTTGCTTAAGTGTGAAGAGAGAATAGGACATTTATTACTTTTATTATCTAAAGATTTCATTAAAACAAAAGAGGGGGGTTGTTGGAAACAATTTTACTGTGACTAATTATGTAGGCTTTTGTGCAAGTGAGCATAATAAGTTTCACCTGATTTGCATGTATTCATGCATGCATTCTTATTCTTTAATGAATGCAACAAACAACTAGTGTGCCCAATTTTGGCAAATCCATTGTTTTATCTGGCACTTTTTGAAGAATAACATGCTTATGAATTTGTAACAGTGGTTGCTCTTGTTGCAACAATCATTATATGAGTCTCATGATTGAAGCAATGCCATTGGGAATTTTTTTTATTGATGAATAAATAAAAATCATTTTTATTATATTTACTGATGAAGAGAGGAATATTCCTTCTTCTATTAACTTGTTACAAGTAGTTGAATACTAATACCTTTATATGTGATTTTTGTGATAGAAGCATAATATTTTAGTTTCTTGTGGCATACTTTTGTGGTTATGATGTCAAGAGTCAATAAGTGGAACTTATTTAGCACAATCTAGGAGATCAAATAGGTTGATCTAGCTTTATGCTTGCACATGGAATTATGGTGGCATATATTTCTGGTCTTACTTAGATCTCACATATAAGTATGAAAAGAGCACATGTTTCTTTTAAACTTGAGGATAAATGTATTTTGGAATTGGTTTTAAGGGAAAGTTATCCACGAATTCTTTTGTTATATTCTTATATTGAAATATATGAAGGAACATGATCACATGGTAACTAAGTTAGTCATATTATGAGTAAAAAACATAAAAAAAAATTGAGTAATAGTGTTCAATGTGACTTTTACTTCTCTATACTATTGATGGTTCATAAGGTGGAACCTTACACCTTCATCGACCTTTTGCATGAGTATACCAGCAATAGTATATTTAGAATCAAATGAATAGATGATTAAGTCTTTAGCATAATCGGTACTAGATAGGATAGGGGAAAAAGAAATTTTTTCTTTTATTTCCTCAAAATATCTATTCTTCACATTATCCCATGTATATGAAACATCCTTTTTCAACAATTCATTCATTTCTTTGAAGATCTTTGCAAAGTTTGGTATGAATCCTCTTACGAAATTGATCTTGCCAAAGAATAACCATAAAGATCCCATGTCTCTAGGGGAGGGTATAATTTTAATTACTTCAATCCTTTTGGGGTCAATACTAATTCCTTCTTTAGATACCACATGTCCTAACAATTTTCCCTGATCAACCCCAAAAATGGATTTATGAGGGTTGAGAGGTATGTTGTATTACCTACATTTCTCTAGTACCTATATTAGATGCTTTTAATGATCTTTCCTCTCCTTCGATGCCATGGTTGAGTCATCTTGGTATATTTCTAAAATTTTTCCCTATAATGTCCCTAAAATAAAAATCCATGACCCTTTGTAAAGTTGAACCAACATTTAGTAGACCAAAGGGCATCCTAAGATACATATAAGTCCCCCATGGAGTGATGAATGCAATTTTAAAATGGTATTCCTCCTTTACAACAACTTGATTATATCCAGAGAAACCATCGAGGAATGACATCATTTGGGAGCCAGTTATTCTTTGTAGTAAGGTCTCCATATTTGCTAATGCGTACTTATCCTTCAGACACACCTGGTTAATATCCCTAAAGTCATTACACATCTTGATGCTACAAGTCTTCTTGTGGGTTATTATGGGATTAGAAATCTAGGAGCAGTGATGAACAAGAGCAATGACACTATCACAACCATCTTTTGAAGCTCCTCTTTAACTAAGGCGGAAAGTTTAGGGTTCATTCATCTTAATTTTTTCCTTATAGGCTTGGCCCCTTCTTTCAGAGAGATAGTGTGTTATATAATCTCTAGGTAATATTCTTTCAAATTATCATAAGACCAATCAAATACAGCTTTGAATTCTCTTAGCAATCATTCAAACCCATCCCTTTCTTCCATAGTAAGCCATTTTTCAATATTGCTTATTCGAGGGGAGGATGTAGTTTCCAGGTTAAAGTCCATGGTATCTAGAAAATTATGGTCTTTAGGTTTAGTTATATTATGATCATCCCTATTGAATTGTTTCTCATTAACCAAATCCTCCTCCTAGGCATGTGGTTCATCATGGTTTTGGAGGAATTTATTTATCTCTTCATCATTGTTGAATGTAAGCTAATTCTCATCGTAATCATGGATGGAATGTCGATATATGGTGTTGACAGAACATATTCCCAATTTAGAAATATTTTCATTAATGCATTGAGAATTGGGTGCGGCTATAAATAAGGCATTGACAATGAAGTTAAGGGTTCATGGGAGAGCCTAAAAAGAAGCCTCTTGAAACCCTTTGATGATATGGACGATCCTTTTCTTGTATGGGTTCAATATTTCATTCTTGGTATTAAAGTCCCTCTTACTTGTGAGACAATTAGGTTAGAATCACCTATTATCAGTAATCATTGACTTTTCCTTGATTGAGTAGCCTCAAGCCCTAGTAAGAGAGCTTCATGATCAACCACATTCTTAGTACACTGAAACTGGAGTCTTAAGGAAAACATCATATAACTTTTAGAGGGAGAAATGAGAAAAATACCAACTCTAGGGCTAGGCTTAGAGTTAACCTCATCAAAATATATTATCCAAGTTCCAAAGAGTAAAGGAGTTTCATTAGGCTCATTTTTTTATAACCTCCATTCACTGAACTCATAATCCTCCTCCCTCGATTCTTCATTAGAATCCCATGAGAAAGTAATCATAGGGATAGTAAATTCATATCTAGATATTATAACATAAGTTTTTTCTTCTAGAGGAAGGTACACACTGGATTGTTTTTCGTTAGTAGTAATTCCTAGGCCTTGCACTAATTGATTGAACAAAATCATTCCCCATGAAGGATGAGATTCCACAATGAGTATGTCCAAATTACTATCCTTTTCAGGATGGTTTTGGAAAGATATCTTATTTCTTTTTATTTCCCCATGAGCCTCAACTTATTTGGAATTAATCTTACATTTACCCAAGTATCCTCTAGAATTTTTGAGTCCTAGCTTTTAAATTCTTTTTAAGGGCATAATGTTAGCCAAAGCTCCAGATTTGAGGATACAATTTCTCAAGTTACAATCATCAACGTTTAGAGAAACATAGAAAGGATCTTCCAAAGTCACTATGATAGGAGGTTGTATTTCTAGAACCTTAAGTGGTTCCTATTTCTGTCTCTTCTTTTTTAGTTCCCTGGTTTTTGGTAATACTAGGCCTTCACTAGGGGATGAATCATTTCCTTCCGTGGGGACATCTTCATCATCTAATTGCATAACGTTGATTGATGTTTCCTTCATGGCTTGATCAAGATCAAAGGTGATATTTTGGGCTTGGAATATATTTGTGGGCTTCTTGTTCCTGACATGAAAGGCCAACTTTACAGTAAAGGCATTGAAGTAGGTTGCTAAGATTACCTCTTTTGGGAGTCTTACTTCTTCGAGAATCAAGTGCACCAAGGTGTTAAACCTTTGGCTGAACTCTCTAATGGGTTCTTCTACTTCCCCTTTTTTGGAGAGGAAAATTTTGTATAATTCTACCACATATTTTGCTTTAGGCCATCTCTTTTGAACTTAATGACAAAGTCATCCCAAGATGAGATAGGCAAAGGGCTTAAGGATTTATATTATACATGAATTTCACCTTGGAATGTTAAGGAAAACAATATCATACAATCATATTCACTATATTTTGCATTACACACAAGGAACTCAAATTGAGTGAGCTACTCTTGGGTTTTTCCTTCCCACAGAATGTTAGTAACTCTAGGTTGTAAGGGAGAGGATGGTGAAATATGTTGAGAATATTATCAAAGTTTAGAGGATGGAAAAAATAATCTTTTTGTCTTCTTTTATTAATAAACCTATAAAAAAAAGGAGCATAAGGAGGCTCATCACCTCTTCATTGATAAGTTAGAATTGTAGAGTTATCCATTTCAATGAGGGTATCATGGATTTTCTAGAGGAATACTTATAATGTTGTTAGTGAATCAATTCCTCAATGATTCATTGGGAGGTAGACCTTATTTGTACTTGGAAACAAAACCAAAAATGTTGTCACACAATCTATCAAGGGTCCTAAGAGAGGTACCTATGGGGAAACTACTAGCCCAAATGACAACAATGGGACAAGGAACCACTGTCACCTTAATCAATGTCCCTTTCTCTTTATGGAATTTCACCAATGGGAGGATTCCTGGTATGAAGGAAATCACTAGGATGGTAATATCATTGGCTAGGTATGGAGTGATTCCAAATCCCATTCAAAGGAGAGGCTCAAATAATGGCACAATTGCTTCAAAAAGAAGTTAATGGTTCTCTATGAAAGGCTTATTAGGAGACCTAGACCTAGGAGGAAGGTTTGTTCAATCTTAATGAAGACCCCTATACCAAAGTCTTCCTAAAGAGGCTAGGTATTTCTTAGGGTTTTTAAAAAAAATAATCATATAAAGTTTTGGGACCACATGAGAGACATATGAGGATCCAAGCAAGGCTTTAGGTTAGATAATAATATACAATGATATGAATAGGTGAAGAAAGGGTGAAGAAAGGTAAATGAATAATTAACTTCCTTTGATATTTCAAGTGAAAATAACCTTCGGAATTCCACTAACCAAAGAAGCTTGAAGGATAGAATCGTTATTGGTGATAGGGCTTACAATTTCACTCAAACTAGCCACAAGAATTGCTTCAAATTTGGAGGACAGCTAGGAGACACCCTAGCACAGTAGCCTACCAATTCGCACCCAAGGAGAAATTTTTAATTAAATTTGCATAAGGCCCTAGGAGACAATCTAGAGTTAGGGAATAAAATGGAAAAAGATAGAGAAGAGAAGAATTTAGGCTTAATCAACTAGGATTAGGACCAGTGCCTAGTTAATTGGGAGAAATGAAGTCAATATTCCCTTAATTGAAAGTATATGTCAAGAAGGCCTATGTAGCTTTCAAAAACCCTAGGAGATAGCAACACAATTACAAGAGGTTTTTATTCTTCGATTTGGCAAAGGTTGATGGGATTTCAAGGCTGCAAGGATAATACAATCCTCTAGGAACATTCCTTTAGATCTCATAATGAGTAATGCATGCAATACTCCAATAATTCAATACTTTTATGAAATTAGGGCACACATAAGATCATTACAAGATATTTCTTAGATTAGACATGCAACGAAAAAATTATAATATCAAAATTGAACTTTCAAGGAAATGCAAGTATATCCGTCCATCATGATTGCAAAGTAGAATATCCAGGACAAGATAGATAAGATCCAAACATCAAAATGCATCAAAAACTACCAATTTTTTCCATCAATTGTAGGTCTGAATTATTTTACAAGAGAAAATCCAAATCCAAATGATGATGAGATACAAATGAGGCCTAGCTTCTATTTATATGAGCCATAAAGAGTTCAACTCAATCTAATTAGACTAATGAACCCCTAAAAATAACTTTAATGTGTAAAATAATAATCTTATTGGTGGCGAGCCCACCAAATAACTCATAAGTACTCAACAAGCCTTCTAAATGAGGCCAAAATGGAAAAATAACGGTGCAAAAGGGCCATTAGAAGGCCAATATATGTCCTCCATGTGCCAAACTGAAGAGGAGGGCTCACAAACTAATGACCAAGGGGGCAGCCCCTTATTTTTCAAAAAAACATTTGCAGTGCTCCCAAGTGGTTGTGGGGCACAACAAATGGTCTCATGTGTCTCCAACTGGATCAAGCATGTCTATGCTCCATCAATAAGGGCCAGAGTGATGATAAAAGCCCTCCCATGTCTCTCTGGATGAGACAACACCCCATCTAGGCCATGGGTCAGTTGCTAAGTGTCATGTCCAAGTGTGTGGTTGGCTAGGCAACGTGGTCCAAGTGCATAATCATCTCTATAGGGGTGAAGCATGAGAAAGCAGTTTATAATGGCCTCAGGTTGATTTTTTGTGTAAATAAAATAAGACCAACATCATGGGACACATATTCTAAGATAAATGGAGTTAATAACATTATAGTGGGCATCACTTTTGATTTATTAATGGATATGGAAATTGGCAAGAGGCAATAAATGGACATTTAATATGAGAAATAAAGGAAAATAGGAGAAAAGGAATATGAAGAGACACCACTATGCATGCAATGGAAATTAGAAAGAAATTAGAGGAAAATGAAAGAAAAAGGAAAAAGGAAAGGAAGCGACTATACATCAATGATAAAAAGGCATTAGAGAAACATTTCATAGCTTTTGTCAATTCTAGCTTTAATCACTTTTATGAATAGATCTCTAAGAGAAGAGAGAGGAAACAATTGGACACAAGAAAGCAAGCAAATGAAAGCAAGGGAGCATAAGGAAAAGGTTGGAAAAGTAGCTACAACAAGATGACACTATAGGTAACAGGTTGCATGTGTGATTTCATTGATTAGATTTGGATGCATGGTACATGCATTTGGTTATTTGGTTGCTTTGTTGTCATTGACATGGGATTTTCCTAGATTGACAGTGGTTTTCGGGCTTGTCTTTCCATTTCCTTGATATCCATGGTGTTGTGGGTTCCTTTTTTTTTTGGTTTAGGATTTGGATGGTTAGTGGACTTCATATCTTGAAGAGGTGGTATCAAGAAAATTCCCAAGGGTCGAGGGTGTAGATGCGTTTGTGGTAGTGTTCTTTTGGAAATGGTGTACCAAAATACACCTCATTAGTAGTTGGTTATTCCTTGCAAAAGGACACAGACATAGTTGGTGTTGTTAGCGAACAAACTTAGATAAACAAATCATTGCAAATAGTGAAAACAATGCATGTATAAACATGAAATAAAACAAAGAGATAAATGCAAAAATAAATGCCCAATGGAGCAAACAAGTTAACAAAATAATGAAAAAACTCCCTTTATTGACTACTGGTAGTAGAATTTGAATACACTAGATTAATACTAAACACTTGAAGAGAATTATTTGAGCTATGGTGCTAAAAAATCCTCAGCAAGAATGTTCTTTTCCTTAATCCCTTTGCAAGCTTATCCTCTCTCTCAAAGAAGTATGAAGATTCTCTTAATGGTGGACTCTTCTCCTCTCACTAAGATGATGGATTGCTTAGAAGAAATATGGCCAACATGCTATTTCTCTTACTTTCTTGGTTTGCTCTGATAGCAATTTTTCTAGCATAACATTGTCCCATGTTTTGGTTCTCCCATGGCCCGTTTATATAGAATTTTTGAATCCATATTCCCTCTCTTGGTTCATGAATGATAATGAATCATGAGTAGGACAAGATGATTCCATTGAGGGCTGCATATCTTCAGGGAGACTTGAATTTAGATGTCCTGGACTGAGATCCTGTCAAGGAATCATCTCCAAGTGTGTGAAGTGGTCCCGAATTCGCTGAGTCGGCCATTTTCTAGATTGTGCGACTTTCGAAGAATATTTTTCCTAGTGTGTGGCTATAGAACTTTGGACCTTAGGAGAAATCAAAATTTTTGAACTTCATAATGTCTTCTGCTAGAAAATATTCACTTGTGCATTATGTTGGACGTCTTTTAGTGTCTTCTGGATTGTGCAAACATGTGTATGATTAATGGTTTAAGACTTTTGTGGTGTGGTATTTGAGGTTCTGAATTCACATATTTCACAATCTTCATTTTTACATTGTCGACATTTCAAGTCTAGAACAAGACTCATCATCAAGACTGATTTACAAAGAAGAGAAAACGAGAGTTAAAAATATGGTCAGGTGTGTTGTGACGCTGACCATTAAGTTTTGTTTTTTTCTTGATTTTTTTTTAATTTTAACTTATTTATTATTATATCTGTTATTATAATTATTTAATTTCAATATTTTATAAATTTTCGATATTCTACATTTGTAAATAATGCTTTAATGAAATATTGTTAACCTATTGTATTATTATAATTCTATGCCTTATATATTAACTTACTAATTAGTTAAGATGTTGATTAAACTTAAAATCATACGTAATAGTTTATTGTTATAAGATTAGATTCTCTAATTTTATTTTATTTAATTATTGGGTTTCAATTAAATTACAATAGCTTTTGTTATGTGTAAAGGTTTAATATATAACTTCTAATATATTTAGAATTTGGATATTTAAGTTTATGCTAATGGCTTATTTCTAAGGAAATTTTAATTAGAATATTAATTTCGTTTAATATAAAGTCAATTTATTGTAATAAGATTTGATTTTAAAATTGTGATTTTCTGTTTTATTTAATTATATTCTAATTAATTACAATTTAATAGTTTATGTTTGTAGAAGTGTAATATATTATTATACTAATATTTTCTTCTTGATTTTTATATGTCTATGTTGTTGGCTTATTGCTAATGTATTATAAATTGAATCTTGATTTTTCTTAATATAAAGCCATGATGCTATGATATAAACTAATTGTATCTACATGTTGCTTAATATTATTTCTATGGTTAGGATAGGGGTGGAGTTTGTTTATCATATGCTAGGGTCAAAGAGGGGAGGGGCTCAAAAATGGTATGGGGGTTAAAATTGTCCATGGTGGGGGGGGGGGGAGGGAGAGGGGAGATAGGGAAGGGTCAAAGAAGGGAGGGGGCTCCAAAAATGGGTAAGGGGCTTAAAATTCCATGGTGGGGGGGGAGAGGGGAGATAGGGAAATTTAAGAGGTGAGGGGTATGTGATAAGGAGGAAAAATTAGTGAAGGTTAGGGGACAGAGGACGGGCCTGATGAGGAAGAATGGTAAGTGTGATGTGAAAAGGAAAGCCTTCTATTCAATGGGTTTCAGAAGGGAAATCCAATTTCTGCTAACTTCTAAACCTCCATCCTTATTGAGGTTATGCGAGTGTTTGATGATTTCAAGTGCGTCCCGCACTTTACGTTTAAAATGATGCTTTGCAGTTGCAATGAATTTAGTGTCTTCAAGGCAGATGTGGTGTTTTCTCTTGCCTGCCTACTTGGTTAAGGCATAAGAATGAGTTCTCGGCGGGTCAGTCAAGATAAGGCTCAAAGAACATGGTGCAGATATCCGTAATGAGAGAACTTGTTCTTCAGCCTTAGTCGAGCATGCAGGAAAGACAAAACACCACATCTACCTTGAAGACACTAAAGTCATTGCAAATGAAAAGCATCATTTTAAATGTAAAGTGTGGCAGGCACTTGAAATCATCAAACACCTGCATAACCTCAATAGGGATGGAGGTTTGGAAGTTAGCAGAAATTGGATTTCCCTTCTCAAACCCATTGAATAAAAGGCTTTCCCTTTCACATCACCCTTACCATTCTTCTTCATCAGGCCCATCCTCTATCCCCTAACCTTCACTAATTTTTCCCCTTATCACATACCCCTGACCTCTTAAATTTCCCTATCACCCTCTCATCCCCCCTCCCCCACCATGGAATCTTAACCCCCTTACCCATTTTTGGAGCTCCCTTCCCTCTTTGACCCTAGCATATGATAAAAAAACTCCACCCCTATCCTAACCATAGAAATAATATTAAGCAACATGAAGATACAATTAGTTTATATCATAGCATCATGGCTTTATATTAAGAAAAATCAAGATTCAATTTATAATACATTAGCAATAAGACAACAACATAGACATATAAAAATCAAGAAGAAAATATTAGTATAATAATATATTACACTTCTACAAACATAAACTATTAAATTGTAATTAATTAGAATATAATGAAATAAAATAGAAA
>APFE030607304.1:0-64348 GCA_000404065.3 Pinus taeda
GCACACTTATGACCTTTAGTGCATTTGCTATCATAATTGTAACAAAGCCCTTTTTCGCTTTTTTCTTCCAATTGTTGTGGTGTAACCCTTGTAGGTTGTGGAAGGCTAGGAGAAACAACACTTCCATCTTTATAGTTGTGAGGGGTATGCTTCTTGGTTGCCATAATTTTGCTTTCCATTATGTCACAAAGCCCTTATACTCTTTCCAATTGTTGTGGTGTTGCTCTAATCAAGGTGTTGCTCTTTGTATCCTCATAATGTGCTATCATTTCCTCCGTGAAAATTGACCATGTAACAAGTTGTTTACGAGAACAAAGCCCTTTATACCATAAAAAATTGATCTGGTTCTAAATATAAAGATGCAATACATACCTTTTGTAATAGTGGTACACCATGTAGATCAAAATATTGCTCCGTCTGAAGTATCCAATTTACCAGATCCTTGCCATCAAACTTCCTCATCTTACTTTTTCTTGATTTTAGGAGCTCGATCTTGCCTCTGATGTATCTCTGTAATTTCGGATCCTCCAGTTCTGAAATTACGACATGCAGTAGCCCTATGTGTCCTCTTTCCAATGCCACCAATCTTATCCAAATTGGATTCCCCAAGGAAGAGTTATGCCAAATCTCCCACAGTGACCTGATTATAGACTAGTTCAGTAGAGAAAACTTGTACAATGTGCTACATATCCCTGTTTTGACCCTTGGATTTAAAAACATATTCAAGAAACTAAAGTCCGTCCTCTTTCTGTACCTTCTTACGAAATTTCAATCCGATGCTCAGAGAGAAAGTTATGATGATTTTCCCAAGGTCACCTATTTGGAATGTAATTCAGGAGTCTGCAAAAAGGCTAACTTCCTCAGATCATATCTCCACAAATATAGCGAGAAAAGCTCTGAAATTTGGACCTGAGGTTCAGTGCGATTTCGTCTCGAATGGGTTTTTTTTTCGCTTCTGAAACTTCGTAGAAAAAAAGTTATAGCGAAAATGCCACGATGACTTATTTGGAGCAGTGAAACCCTAGAATCCAAAGCTCTGATACCAAATGTTATGAAACCAGCTCACAAAAAGATAGATCAACACCTTAGAATTCAGCCTCTTTGAGGGGGCAACCTCCTTTACATTACACAAATGAATGATTCTTTGATGATACAAATGAAAAGACCTCCTTGCTATATATAGGAGTCTAAGGGGTCATAATATAATAATAGTGGGTTTCTATGGGGCACAATAGTAATAATATGGGCACTACATTGGTACATCAATATAATAAGTGGGTTGTACTAATAACAATAAGGGGTTACACTAATAGTATAGGGGCCTAACAGTTAAACTGAGGGGAAATGTTCTATACCTTTGTTTGTTCTTCATTATCTTTAGGTTGTTGTTAATGAGCTTGTGAGGTAGTAGGACCTTGTTCCTTCTCTTTAGATTGATCAGTAGTAACCTTCATGTTTTGATTAATTTGTTTGGTTGGGGTTACTCTGTGCTTTAAATCATATTTCTTTTGAAGTTCGTCTTGAAGAAAATTTGAAAAGACTTTATATTAAAAAAGGAGAGAATGATCTATACCTTGAAGTGTTCCATGCTCATGCTGATGAAAATATTCCTATGCATCACAAGTTTGAGAAGCCCGGCCTTGAAGACAAATTATTTCTTCTGCGAGTTGTTTAGGGTCCTCCTTAACTTGTTCATTAATAATTAATGAAGTTTGGACAAGTTGATCAACATTCCTTCTATCTACAAAATTTGAGGTTTAAAAGGCCTTTAAAACTGGTTACGTGGTCTATTCACAGGTTCTTGACATTGTTTAGGAGGAATTGTGTTCTCCAACTCCATTCTAGCTATTTTATTAGACAAATTCCTGATCATTATGGTTATTTCCTCCATAATTTGATCATGTTCTTCAATAACTATCCCTAAAGGACTTGATTCATCCTTTGCCAAGTTTTCTTTCTCCTACATCCTCCTTCGCTTTCAGCTTTATTGAGGCAACTATATTAGCCTCAACCTCAATTGCAGCATCTTTCATATCATATAATGATCTATATTACCTTTCTCTTAGGATTAATGCAAAATCTAGATCAAAGGCATCAGCAAAAAAAACTCTAGCACATGTAGGAGAAGGGTTAATATCAAGAGGAATTGTGTTATATAACTTATTAAACCTCTTGATAAAGTCAAGAATAGTCTCTCCAACTTTCCTCTTCAAAGAACCAAATGTTGTGAGATAGTAAAGGTGATCCCTTTTCTCACCCCGCTTTTTAAGAAATGTATTTGTGAGGGCCTACCATGAATGAATGGTATCACCCTCCAATTGCCTTAACCACTTTCTAACCTTTCCTTCAAGAGGTTGCACGAATAACCTCATATATACATCATCATGCTATATATTCATATTATCTGTAAAGTTTAAGAAAGTATCCAAGTGCTCATGTGTAATGATTTCACCTCCACCATCACATTTAGGTAAAATGTTTCAAATATCCCTGTGGGGAATCATGTAATTGAGTAGATAACCTTAGATAGGATTACATAGTAGCTACCAAGTTACGTACTCCAACCATTTTTTGTTGTATATTTTGTGGCAAATTGTTGTTGTGGTTGTTGATATTGAGAAGCTTATGCTTGTAAAACATGCCTTACCTTTGGAGCAAGAGGATTAATACATAATTTTAATCTCTTATCTTGTTATGACACATGAAGAGGGATAGTATAGGAGAATAATGAAAAGGGCTCTTCAGGTGACTCTAGCTCAACTAAAGTATGAGATGTTTCTTCAAAAGGTTCAAATTGTTTGATGAGGAAATAATTTTGGAGGGAAATAAACTCATTTTACAAAAAGAGAAAACACTCTACAAGTTAATTCAGGGAATTGATTCTCAAGATTTTATTTAGAATACTCGGGAAAGGAGACAAATTATTGAGAAGTAGCTAAAGAAGTGGCTTCTTGTATTTGTTTTATATTTTCTTATTTGATTAGGCTTTCGATATCAGACAGGGCCAAAATATCTTTAGGATTAGGGTTACTCCTTGTAAATTTCCTCAAAGATGTTAGGGTTCATAAAGTGAAGTTCACCAAGTGAACAAATGTATCCATCTAATCCTTGTTCACCATCAATGAAAAGGTACAATCATTTTCCCAGGGAAAAATATCTTATTTCCTTTGTTCCTTGGCAATGACATCAAATTGATGTTGTATCATTGAGATAATTTTTGGCTAGAAAACTATGCCAAGGAACCAATAATGCTTTTGAAAGAAAAGTTTTGATTCAATTCAGTTCCTATTTTATGGATTGCGGGACAATACCTTTCACATATCTAATCAACATGCTAGCTTCCAACTAAGGTCGATAACTAATTGGGTTAATTGTGGTGTTCAAAGAAAAGATGAAAGGGTATAATAGGCTTTATAACATTCACCAAATAGTTTGAGATTTATTACTGTAAAAAATGTACATGATTGATATCCAATGGATCTATAACAAAGCAAAAACTTTAATAATATGAAACATAGACAACAATTTAACCATTCATTTAGAGATACATTAAAAGAAAATATATTCTATCATAAATATTTGTGTATAACATAACATTAAAAATTTTAAGGAAATTGATCTTCAATTTAGCTTATTAGAGATATCTCATATAACTTCACGTAATTGTACATATGAAACATAATGTAGAACTTACAAAGGAAAACTAACACAAAAGGTTACACATTGCCAATAGGTGAAAGAAAAATCTCTTGATTAAAAACTACAATAATAGTATCCTCAGATACAATAATGCAATTTGATCCAAACCCCTTCTTTGAGTTCTTTTTGTGTTTTTATATAAAAATATTACAATATATTTTTGTTGCAAAGGCAAATTTCTAGGAACAAACTAATAAAAATAGAAATACTTTACAAATATCCAATAATCTTTCTCCACTCGTCCCTTTTTTCAACTACATGTTCTTGATGAAAAAAATATTTAGGGGGGGAATTTGGAAAACCACTCCCAATGTGACCCGATTTGATAGATGTATGACATCATTTTTCTGTAGGAAAAATCCAAATCTATGTATTTCTAATATGTTGGAGTAGTTTAAAATAACATTTTCACTTGATAATGAATGTAAAAAGTGTCCATCAACTTATCTACTATAGTCGTTATGTTCAATGTTCCACTCATGTTTGAAAACTTACTAGAATTTGCCCTGGTTCTTGATAATGCTTCTTTGTATGCATCTAGAGACATCAACCTACCACTCTGATCCCAACGGGAGGGCATACCCATGTCCTTTAAAACATTAAATTTGGAAATAAATAAATCAAATTCTTTTTTAGCAAGCCTACATTTATCTTGTGCCTATTGTATAAAGTTTCTCTTAGTTGAAACTGTATTGACCTCCATGATACATACGCTTTATCTTCCACACCTAGATTTCACAGTTATTCTCGATTCCTAGTTTTGATGAATTTTACTATTTTTGTAACAGTCTAGGGCTTATCTCCTAACTCTACCTGGATTCTTTCAATGGCCTTCTCAATATTATAGCCCAAGTCTTATTCATCTATAATGATTCTAATCGATCCCCACATCTTTGAAATCACTATTTCCAAATATTTTATTTTATTTTAATTTTTTAATTTTTTTATTTTTTTGTTATCTTCAAACAAAGACTGTGTTCCTACTAGTTGATTCTTCAACAAATACATTTCCTTTTGTAATCTTGCTTTTAGGTCTTGATCAATGTGGACTGGTGCATTTCTGTCAACTAATTCCTCCCTGGGATTACTTATTTTATAATTATTTACTATGAGTATTTTCTTGAGATTACTCAAAGAGGACATTATTTTAGTCAGCTTCTTAGAAGGATCAACTTTTGTTGTTGATGATGTTGAAGAAGTTGATGCACATACATGTTCAATTCTTTCTTTTACAAGGATGATAATTTGTTGCATATGATTTTTAAGTTGTTTATTATGTTCGATTATTAGGGACAATACTTATTATTTTTCTTTTTGTGCAACCTCTAATTCAAGTGTCTAAACATGTTCAATGGATGGAATTTTAAGCTTGCTTCTGAGCACTTGAATATCAATGTCCCTATATTTGATTAAATTAGGTTTAGCTGAAGATTCCTTTGGGTCTATCCCCAGTATAACTATACGTTGCTCTAGGTCATCAATCTTCATTTATTTAGTTCTTGTTGCAATTTTATCCCGCTTCCATTGATTAGTAAATTTTGTGAGCATTGTTTCTAACTTTGAAGTATTGATAACAATATTTGTTAAACTTCTAAATATCATTTCTTTAGTATGTCTATGTAGGTCCATCTGGTTCGCTAAATGTGTTTTCTTCAAATCAATAATGAACTTTGTTGCCTTGTAAACTTATGCAATTTTTATAGTTTGAGTTTTAGGTTCCAAACCTGCCATGCTTAGTCATCCCTTCTCATAATCTAAGGAAAACAATAACATTGTTTGTGAAGAAATTGAACCTTGCTTCCATAGCTCTGTATAAGCATCATGTTTCATCTTAAGATTCTTGTCCTTAATTTCCATAAACTAAGAATAAATGTTGTCTTGCTTTCTTCTTGTTGAAGGTGACATGACAAAAGATGATGTCACTTGAACCACATAAGTTGTTGGGAAGGGTTCCCATTTGAATGCAGGCTCGCTTGATGAGCTTTCTCTCTATTTAGAGCTAAAAATGATACCTCCTCTTTTTCAACTCTTGTATTTTTCTGCAACCTCTACTCCTCATCCACTATTCCTAAAACTAAGCAGGATTATTGTGTTTTGTCAAATCCTCTCTTGAGCTCTTTTTCCTTTGGTTGTGGTGCATCCATAATATTTGTTTGTGAATTTTGACCTACTATTTGGCTAGTTTGAGTAGTGTAGACTAGATCTTACTCCTAGACATATCTATTTGAAAATTGTTCAATATTTGGTTTGGGAACATGTTTATAAGGAGTTGATCCTTATTTCACTCTCCTTTTTTATATGATCTTGTCAGGATCATATTGCCATAATTCTCCTTGGGGAAATTTCACCTATTTTACCATCTCCTCAACCTGTTGTAATGATGCTCTGATGTTGATTAAGAACACTCTAACCTCTTTCTTTAGTTTGAACACAACTAGATGCTTCTTTGACACAAAATGAATATTATCTCAGTTGAGGCTTGGTCTACTAAATTCTAATATAAATATCCTCATAGGCAAGAAAGTTGGAAGCATGTAGGTAGGAACTTCACAAGCATAGATTTTGATTTCTATAAAATACTTGTACAAATACCAATCCCCTACTCCAATATCTAGGTTGTGTTGGTGAATCTTTTTAATTTATGGAAACATTCTAGGAGGAAGCTCATCAGATAGTAAACTATATGCAACTAACAAAAAATAGTTGACAAATTTAACAAAACCCAAATTCTTTGGTTGTGTTTACACCAATGGAGTCTAATGAATTACTAAGATAACATTTCCATTCTATTCTTGAGTATGCAAATGAAGATTTGAAAACTTATCCACCTGAAAATATAGAAAAGTATATACACGAATTGACTGATACCTAAAAGACTTAGTGAGAACATAATGGGATAAGTGAACATTGATGACATCAACCAAATACTAACTAAAGTGGAACTTGACAAAATAATTTTTGGCTGATGAAAGTGGAGTTAGAAAGCCCAATACAATATAATCTATAGATTGGTCAGTCATATCCTAATAAACACAAATCATTGATATAATTTGCCTTGAAATTTCAAGGAATATGATTCAGGTGTAAGGACGAGAATTCTCTAGTAATTGAGAATTCAAAGGAAAGAAAGGTTATAGGACAATAGCTTTTTATAGGACTTAGAGGTTAAGTTGTTATAAGACTGACTTAGAAAATCATTGTTTAGGGGTTGCATTTGATTTGATATTACTATCTTAGGCATTTCTTGAATGGAAATATAGAACATGGTTACTCCATTTTTAGACACGATAATTTTCTTTTGTTATGAACGTGTATGAGGCTTATGATGACAATCAATTTTTTTGGGAATCTTTCTTTAGCAGTATTAAAAGAGGAAAGAGTGATTATTGGTGGGAACTTGAATTTCAATCTTCAAAAATAAGAGTTTGGGGTGTTTCTACAAGGTCAACAAGTTAGTTGATTTTTTCAAACACAAGATAGAGCAAGTTATACCCGTGGATTTGAAAATGTATCCCTCATTTCTACTTGGAGGAATCACAAGGTGGGAGAGGCTAGGTTTTCAAAGTGATTGGATATATTTTTCATTTCAAAGTAATTACGAAATTTATTTGATGTCAATATCTTGGCTTGTCAATTGGATTTATCTTTATTGGTTACGAGGAATGGTTGTTATCCTCCCCACATAAGATCAATTCCTTCAAGTGACATGTTGAGCTTATATCAAGTTAATTTGTGTAATTTCTTTGAGCCTTCTTGTTGAATGACTTTAAGCCCTGAATAATATCTTACCCTTACCAATGGGTTGGAGGGTGGGGTGATTAAAAGTCAAGATATTGGGTTGGTGTGTGTAGAGGTTCAAATCATAGGTCCATTTAATTGTAGTCAACAACGAAGGATAACAAACCCTCAATCTCTTTCAAGTTCAATCCTAATTTGCTAGAAGAGGATGAGTTTCATAACTTGATTAAAAGAGAGTGGAATTTTTTTGATACAAATTTGATGGCATCTACATGTGTTCATTTTGCAAATGGATTGAAGAGTATCAAAAGTAAGGTGTTGTTATGCAACCAACTCACAGAATAGAAGAAGAGATGGATCAACGACTTCAAAATTAGCCTCTTCGAGGGGGCAACCTCCTTTAAATTACACAATGAACAATTTTTGGATCATTCAAATGACAAAACCTCCTTTCTATATATAAGAGTCTAATGGGTCACAATATAATCATAGTTGACATAAGAATAATAATGTAAGGGCATAACAATAACAATAGTGGGCTTCTATGGGGCACAACAATAACAATATGGTGACTACATAGGCACACCAATAACAATAAGGGGGCTACACTAACAATAACAATGAGGGAATACACTAGTATTATAGGGACCTAACATGCCCCTCTCCTTTAGAAAAGTGTTGTCCTCGATGCTTGAGTAATTCTGGATGCTTCTATATAAAATTCTCCTCCTCCCATTTAGAATCTTTAGCAGGTAAGTCCTTCCACTTGATGAGATACCTTGAAATTGATCGATTTCATAGCTGTTAAGTTCTTGTTTCCGTGACTACGTCAGGTTCCAATATGATTTTTCCTTCCTCATCAAGTTCTAGAAATATTGTTTGAGCTAGGAGATTTTCACCTATAACCTTCTTTAAGCATGAAACATGGAAAATTGGGTGCACTTGGGAAGATGTAGGAAGCTCCAATTTGTATGCCATAGTACCAATATTTTGCAAAACCTTGTAAGGACCATAATAATTTGGTGATAGTTTATTATCTTTCTTAGCTTACTTGAGGGAAATTTGTTAGTATGGTTATAGCCGTAAAAATACCAATTCACCAAGATCAAAACTTCTTTCATTGTGATGTTGATCTACCTATTTTTTCATTCTATTATGCGCAAAAGTGAGGCTATCCTTTAAGAGTTGGAGAACTTGTTGTTGATGCTCGATGTGATATTCCACTACTTGAATCTTCAAATGATTGTCTGAGACTTTTTGGAGATTTGGAGAAATAGATGATTTCAATGTTTGAACCTCTAGTGAACGTAATTGTGCAATTACGCCTCATTGCTCTTTCTTTAGAATATTTTTCATGCCATTACAGCTGATTATCTTTATTGGTTTCCTAGCGATACCCCTTAATTCAACTTCCTTTCCTTCCCAAAAAAATTCAAGAAAAGTTCTTGAAAATTAAAAGCTATCATAACCAAAGATTGTAACCATTGGGCTCCTAGTACAACATTAGCACCACCCATTGGAATGGAAAGCATTGGACTATTCAATACATATTCTCCCATGGATAGCTTGATATTATGGCACTTTCCAAAGTAATTTATGGTTCCTCCATTTGCAACCATCACTTGACACTTTGGTGCTGGATATAGGAAGCAATTCAATTCCTTTGTTATCTTATAATGAATAAAACTATGAGTACAACCTGAATCAATCAACACTATTACCTTTTTATTCTTGATATGTCCTTCTATCTTGAGAGTTTAAGGAGTGGTAATTCCAGTCAATGCATTACAAGATATGGTCGGATTCATTTCTTCTTTCTATAGGATTGTTTCCTAGTGTATATCCTCTTCTTTTGACGTTTCATGTTCATTTTCTTCCTCCTCTTCCCAATCTATGTAAATTAATTTCTTCTCAGCGCACTTATGACCTTTAGTGTATTTGCTATCACAACTATAACAAAGCCATTTTTCTCTTTTTTCTTCCAATTGTTGTGGTGTCAACCTTGTAGGTTATGGAAGGCTAGGAGCAACAACACTTCCATCTTTATACTTATGAGTGGTAAGCTTGCTTGTTGCCATAATTTTGCTTTCAATTTTTCTTTCCAACCTGAATGCTTTCTCTAATGAATCAGGTTCCCAAAGGCGAACCTCGTGTTGGATGTTATCCTTTAAATTCCCTATGAATACATAAATTCCATGCTTCTCTAGAATATCATTTACCCTTATATTCAATTTTTGGAAGTCCTCAATGTGATCTACCATTGAATCCTTTTGTTTGAGATTTATCAATTGGCTAAAGAAGGTGTTGCTCTTTGTATCCTCATAATGTGCTATAATTTCCTCCATAAAAATTGACCAAGTGACAATTTGTTTATGAGAGAAAAGACATAGATACCATACAAACTGATTGGGTTCTAAATATAAAGTTGCAATACGTACCTTTTGTGTGTTTTGCACATTATGGAGATCAAAATATTGTTCCATTTGTAGTATCCATGTTACGGGATCCTTGCCATCAAACTTCCTCATATCGATCTTTGGAATATGGTGGGTATTGAATCTAACATTAGATTCTATGAAATCATGATTAACATTTCTTGTGTTCTCATCACGAGTTTCCTCTACTACCTTTTTGCCATTAGGAAGCCTTTCTTGTAGCAACTTTGTCAAACCTTCCATGTCTTTCTTCAAATCTTCCATGTTTCCTTTTAGTTTTGCTTATATACCATTGATCTTAGCTTCCATGTCATTCTTCAAACCATTGATCTTAGTTTCGATTCCATTCTTCAAACCATTCATCTTAGCTTCTGTTACTTTTTGTGAGAGCAAATTTGTTGTACTTCATCTCGTAATTTTGATATATCATGTTGCATTTATTCCTCTTCTTCATGTGTCATGGTAGAAATTTCGGGTTTCTTACTAGGTGTTTCCATTTTATTTCTAAGGCATCAATTAATGATAATTATGCTTCACTGTGCCCTTTGAATCACTTCAAACTAATTTTTCAAACAAAACTTACGCAACTTTTAAGAAACTGCACACTCTTTTTTTTTTTTTTTTTTTTTTTTTTTTCGCTTTGTAGGAGCTCAATATTGAATCTGTTGTATCTCTGTAATTTTGGATCTCCAAGGTCTTAAATTTTGTCCTAAGGTATCCCTATGCATCTTCTTTCCAACCTCACAAGTCAAACCAATGTTGGATTCTTCAAGAAAGAGTTATGTCAAATTTCCCACGATAACCTGATTATGGATTAGTTCAATAGAGCGAAGTTGTGCGGGATCCCATGTGTCATTGTTTCAACCTTCCACCCTGAAATTGCTACAAGAAAAACTGCAGTCCATGCAATTGCATCCACTTTATACATAATTCAAATCTGATGCCTGGAACACAAGTTATGACGATTTTCCCTAGGTCACCTGTTTGAGACAAAATTCTGAAGCCATCACAAACCCTAACTTCCTCAGAGCATATCTCTGCAAATATAGCGAACCAAGATCTGATTTTTTTACACAAAGTTCTCTGCAAATTCAACTTCACCTTGTAAGAATTTTAGCTTCTCAAGCCTCATAGAAAAAAGTTATGACAATTTTCCCTAGGTCACCTGTTTGAGACAAAATTATGGAGCCCGAAAAAACCTAACTACCTCAGAGCATATCTCCCAAAATATAGCGAATTAAGATCTAGAATTTTGACACGAAGTTCTATGAGATTTTGGCTCCACGTGGTAAAAATTTCAGCTTCTAAAGCCTTGTATAAAAAAAATTATAGAAAAAATTCCAAGATGACCTGATTGAAGAAGCGAAACCCTAGAATCCAAAGATATGATACCAAATATTTTGAAACCAGCTCACAAAATAGAAAAAGAGATAGATCAACGAATTCAAAATTAGTCTCTCCGAAGGGGAAACTTCCTTTACATTACACACATGAACAATTCTTGAATCATTCAAATGACAAAACCTCCTTTCTATATATAGGAGTCTAAAGGTTCACAATATAATCAAAGCCACCACAACAATAATAATGTAAGGGAACAACAATAAAGATAGTGGGATACTATGGGGCACAATAATAACAATATGGGGACTACATGGGCATAAAAATAACAATAAGGGGGCCACATTGACAATAACAATGAGAGAATACACTAGTATTATAGGGACCTAATAGGTGGTAGAATGGGTTGTAAAGAAGCGCAGGACAAGCATGGGGTCTTGAAAGAAACATAATTTAAGATTTCAAGGTTATATGAAGGAAATGTTGGGGATGTCTACAATGACTAAGAAAGGTAGAGACTAAAAGATATGGAGGAAAAGAAGAGAAGGTTATTGCACAATAGGGAAAATCACCTAATAATGGGTGGTGTGTCCACTTAAAAAATTGAGACATTCTAAACTCCAACACACTTTATCTCCAAAAATATTACCACAATAATGTCCCCATTTAGTCACCAGTGATTCAATTTCAAGTCTTTGAGTGGCCACCTCACTCTCCCACCTGTCAAGGCATGACCTTCTGTTGATGTATTTTTGCACTCCTATTGTATTTTTCTCATTCCCAAAATTTTCTTGACTTAGTCATTTTCCAAGATAAATGTGCAGAAATACTATTTACTCTACACGCACACTATGGTTCCCACACTTCCAGTACTTATTTATTTTCCTTTGTGTGCAGAAAAATTCATCAACCATGCTTCTACACATCCATCCTTCGACACATGTCGTATCCAATACATCATTATTCTTGTGCATTCAATCCCCTGCAAAAGTAGCTTTCTACACATCCATATTTTTGCACAACATGTCATAACTTACATTTCCGCTTTCATTCCATACTTAGTGAAAATAATCTTTTTTCTCCTTTTCAAGGCTGATTAAACACTCATTTAAGGAAGTTTGATCCTCAAGGTGGAAAAATGTTCTTAATATTGTACTATGTGAACCGTATCTTCCTGCACCTTGATATCATGTTATGTGAATTATCCATGTATCACACCCTACTCTTGCACTATTCGGATTACTTAATTCATTACCTTGATACTTTGTTACATGAATTATTTCCTATGGAATCTCTTTAAGACCACATATAAGCTATTAACTTCCATTATCATTCTCGCATGGCCCAATGAAGGTAGCATGTGAAAATGATATATCCTATTAAATACTACCATAATTCAAGGATTTAATAGATAAGACTTCTACTAAGGCCTCATTGATTTGCCATGCATCTTGAAAATACATTAAACCAAAGAGAAATATGGTAGCTATAGGAAGGAAAAGGGGTCAATTTGTCGAAACACAACCAACTCATTAGCTAGGAAAGATGAAATTTTCACTAGTCTATTGCATATCAATGGTACTTAAGCTTGGTCCCAGAATAAAGACATAGAAATAAAATTTGAAAGACATGGTTGGAAAATTTTGGATACATCCCAAAAGTATCTAGCTTCAAAGAAATAGTGCATCGATCTATAAAACAATTTGATTCAAAGACTAGAACCATCAGAGTCAATTCAAAGAAGAACTCACTGCTTCTTAGTCCCAAGGTTTTTAGAAGAATTCTAAATATACTTGAGCCCAATTGGAAGCTTATGCTCACTAACATTGATTCTTTCCTTCACTCACAAGGTTACATGATGAATATTATACAATAATTTATACTTCCCTCTGCACCCATCCTGTATAGTCTTCCTTATATAAATATCTATTTTGTTGAGCCATATAGATAATACAGATTTTTCTTGGTTATTTTCCAGAGTTATGGGGCATGAATCAAATGCAATAGTTCCAAGGAAAGTATTATATATTTTGTATTTTTCTTTCAAAGGGGACACCCTGTTTGGTTGGGAGGGACTTATTTCCAATGATATATCATATAAGTTGGTCAATTTCCCAAATACCCAAAAATTATATATGATGACCTACTTGGTAATGGAAATAGTTTCACGCAATACATTCCAATAGTTACCTTGCAAAGATAACAAGAACCTAGAGATGGAACTAACTCAATTCTGGTCTCCTATCTTGTGGAAGCACAAATCCCTATTCCATTTTTATCAAGTCCAGGATCATTTTGTCCATGAGTTCAACCATATGATGATATGGAAATATCCCAAAATAATTTGTAATGAAGCACCATAGTTTTTTATAAGAAAAGGGATATGTGAGAAGCGAGAGGATAATATTCCCGTCAGAATATATGGATATCAAGGCAAACCCTTACTGCTGCGTAAGTTCATTCTTAATAGATACTTTGTTGCTAAATTATGCAGACAGTACCACCCATGGCTGATTTTATTTGAGAGGAAAAAGAAAAGGTAATTTATTGCACTCCCTTTTACTATGGGAGAGGCTATAGTAAAAAATTATGCCCATTTTACATAGTTTGTTAAATTATTGAAAACTTTTAATTTAGTTTAAGTTGAATCCATCTAAGAATTAGACCCAAAAGGTATGTTTTCTAGTCACTTGGCATCTATGAGATATACCAATTTGTTCACAAGGATTTTAGAAGAAAGTAGAGAGATTCAAGTCTTTGAAACACCTACCCCTTCCTACCATGTTAGAACAAAAGCAAGTACTAGTAGTGAAGGAAAAAAAAAAGAAGGGAAAATACCCACAAGGTCTCATCCTATTCAGGCACCACAAATTGGTTGAAGTTCCTATTCTAAAGAGGAAAAAAGAAAGAATTACTATAAAAGGAGATAATAAATGCCAATACTCTGGGGATGGTGATGGGGAAGAGCCACCCCCTCATGTTTCCCTTTAAAAATCACATGTAATTTCATCATCTAAATGCAGAGTTTTGAGTAAAAAGGGGTCATAGAATGAAGGACTCATGGATATGGAAATAGATAGTATTGTAGTCCCCAAAAGAGTAATGACTTGAATGGATGAAGCCCAAAAAATTGTTGAAGAATTGGGTGTTGAAGAGCCTACCTCATATGAAAAGAAATCTTTAACCATGTAGGACACTTGTTATGATAAGTCTATGAAGAAGTTGCAATTTGAAAAGGTGCGAATGAAAAAAGAAGAAAGTAGTTAGTCAAGTGAAGAGTGAAATAGAAGTTTTAGGAATTGGACCTTATAAACTTTTGAAACTACATCAAACTACAGGGGATTCCCTTGGTCATTCTATACCAGAGCAAGAAGATGAAAATTTAAGAATGAAGAAAAGAATACATGAGCTTGAAGAAGCTCTTAGTCTAACACTCTTATTCATGGATCCATTATCTATCCAGGCACATGAAGTAATAGTAACACCTGACACACTCTAGAGGATAAGAAAATAAGCACATCTATTGACAAGAATAGGACATACATCACTATGAATATTAAAAAATGACTTGAAATCATAGAGGAAGCATAGGAAAATTCTCCACACTTGAGAAATGTATTTCTAAGTATTAAATATTCTTCTAAATATCTATGAAGGGACCTTGAAAATGATTTAAATACATTTATAAACAAAATCAACTCTCTCAGTGAGATTCAAAGACATCAACAAGGCTTGCCTACCCAAAAAAGAATCAAGAAAATCAAATTAGGATGGTTTGCTAGAATTAAGATGCTCAAAGATACCCTTGTTGAATGATTAAGCATATTAGATGTCCTTATAAGCAATAGTTTCTTTAAAGCCATTAAATTTTTTGAAGATATTAAAGGCCTTGAATGATTAGGACTCCACAATGTTCCCTGTAGATGTTTTAAAAGAAGAATTGGATACTATCAAAGTAAAATTGGGGGCTAACTTCGACAATCAAGCCAAGTGTCCATAAGCTCAATGGCTAGTCACGTTCATCAATGACAATAATGACCAAATGGCTAATATTGTAGAATTGTAATTAGATGCTAAAGAAATAGAAGATAAAATATTTACTTTGAGAGTGCAGTAAGAGATAACCATTCCACCTATGAAATACTACATTGAATGATGGCTCAATTATTTTTGGATGAAGTCGTTAACCCATAATAACTACCTACGTAGTTAGGATAACAAACATATGAGGACCCAATTCTATGTAATTTCTTCTACAATAGCTATACGAGGGAGAAAATTCTTTCCATTTGTGATCCTTCTACAATTTTGTGTTATTTCAAAGCAATTCCTCTCTTTCTTCTTAATCTTTGATTAGTCCGACTTTATTAAATTGTTGCAAGTTTTCTAGAGCCAATCTTTGACTACATTTTATCTCTTTCTTCCAGGTACCTTTATCATTACTATGTCGTCCACAGGAGCCCAATCCCAGTCCCTTAGGAAATAATGCATTTTATTTTAGGTTTAAGTAACAAGACTTTGTGACTATACTTTATGCACTAGATTGTATCATCTATAAACTGTTGTGGATATTCCACTAGACAGTTCATCACATCAGATTTGATAAAACTATATTTTAAAATACTAAATCTATGCTTTGAAGGTTTTATTCCTCTTTATGCTTCTATATCTGTAGATTTAAATTATGCAGAAAATATAGAACAATGAAATAAAAACTCACAAACCATGATTTGACACAAGATATGACTTGGGAAACCATTTTGGGAGAAAACCCAGCTAGAAGGTGATGTCACTCTGCTTCCTTTCTTTGAATTTAAAATGGATGCAAGTTAAATAAGTATGGCTTATGGCTCATGGGAACTATAAAGCGCAAATCCTCTCTGTGTGCTCTATGTCCTATCCCTGTCGGTTTTTTTTCTCATCTATGGAACAAATGCACTTAAAAGAATGGAACCCCTTTTCCTCCTAGTGGCCCAGTTATAACACAACTCGATAGCCTATTAATGGTTAGTTTTGACTATCTCAATTCTTAACTAAAGTTACAATATAGACTCTTCTAGAGTCTTCTACATCATAATCACGTGGTTAGCCCCTTTTCCATGAATAATGGGGGTCGATGTGGCATCCCCTCGAATTATGGTGGTGAAAACAAGAAGGTAAACTTCTGAGTGGCATAACTTTTGCACACAGAATCTAATCAACATGATTCTTGTCATTGGAAAGGTATATGTGTATAGAATATGAAAAAAAAAACATGGTGCTAAAGTGGAAAATTTTTACCCCCAAATAACATTGTTTGACGCCTCAAAATTCTTTTGGAAGGTTTCAGAGCCCAATTTGCTAAACTGGGCCTCACTAGTAAAAATGGTCCTATGAGTTGATTCCTCCACTTTTACGACTCCAAAAGCATCAAGATATATGAAAAAAATATAATGATCCAATCCCAATCACATCTTCCCATTTTGGAAGGATTTTTGTCCCCAAAATCTTCTACTGAATGAGGTGAGGAAATTGTTTCCTCCACCTTCTCTAAGGTGTACCATTTAGATTCACCCAAAAGTTTTTCTTTCAACCCAATTTGCCACAATTCATATTTCCATTGTCTCGTAGTTATAGACATTTTACAAAATTGTATCTTCTGTCAACTCTTTCTAATAATTTGGTGCCAAATACTCCACAAAGGTAGGACATGTTCCTCTTCTTGATCTAGCATGGAAGGCTCATAGATTTTTAGATTATCTACATTCACAACTGAGTAAATGCACATGTATGGTGGTAGAATGAGTTGATAGTCATTATCACCCACCTTTTCTAGTATTTGCCTTGATTTTCTTACCAGGATCATGTAGCATCAACTTGTTCAACTGTAGCCATACCCTATCTCCCACCTTGATTGATTTCTCTTTTTTTGTGTTGATGATGCATGGACTTATACTTTTCTTGTGACTTATGCAGTGTCTCCTTTACTTGTATACGGATCTACCTAATCTTCTCAACAAACTTTTCAACCCTCAAGGCATCCCTTGTAAGGTCCTCCCCCACTCCTCCTTACTACCCATATGCAATATCCAAAGGTGAAGGCAACAAATATATATAAAAAAAGTGTCAAATGGGGACTTACCAAAAGAAGTGTGGATTGCTTAGTTATAACAATGTTGTATATATACCATATTTTCATCCTAGGTCTTCGAATGCTTCTAAATATAACAGTTGAAAAGTTACACCAAAGTCCCATTGACTACTTTTGTTTTCCCATATGTTTGAGGATGGAAAGTTGTAGACCTCTTCAACTTTGTGTCTATCTTCTCCAACGATGTACTCCAAAATGCATTGAGAAATCTTGTGTCCCTACCTAAGATGATGCTCCTTGGTGTCCTAAAGTGCACCCATACCTATCCAAAGAACAAATTTACTACTTCTCTCCTATTGATGGTCTTTTTACAGGGCATCAGAACACACATCTTGCTAAACTTATCAACTACCACAAACAAGTAGTCATGTCCCTTCCTAGTTGTTGGTAAACCTGCCATAAATTCCATGGAAACACTTTCCCAAGGATGAGTGGGTATAGGTAAGGGATGATGTAAACCCTGTTTCCTATTACTAGGCTTGTTGGTACAACAAAGCATGCATCCTATTATTAACCTAGCTACATGTTCTTGAATCTTGGGCTAAAAAACATAACTTTCAAGTTGGCCATTGTCTTCCCTACACCAAAGTTCCCTGCAACATTGGAGGTGTGATCCTCTCTAATTAGTTGCAATCAATCAGCTTTAGGAATACATAAATTATCTATCCTGTAGAGTAACCCATCCTAGAGATGATAGTTAATGGTGTTGTCACCATCGTGCACATGACTCTAAGTCTGCAATTACTGAAACACCTCCTTGAAGTCCCCATCCTTTGAATATGCCTCTCTATATGCGTCATGGATGAATGGCTCCATGTGCATCGTAGTTTCCAAAGTTGTGATATTTTATGTGGCTGGCCTTGAAAGCATGTTGGCCAACTTGTTTATGCTTCCCTTCTTGTACATAATCACTAAATGAAATTACTATAGAAACCCCATCCACTTGTAACGCTTGGTCTTTTGTAGCTTACTCTGATCTTGAAGGTATTATAGTAGCTAGTGATTTGTGTGGAACATTGTCTCCTTTCCCATCAGGTAGTGATTCCACTTCTTCACAACTTGCACCAGGGCATATATCTCCTAGTCCTAGGTAGGGTAGTTAAGAATTGCCCCAAGAAATACTTTAGAATGGTAGTATACAAGCCTTCCTCCCCGCATCAAGACCACTCCCATAACATACCCACTCGCAAGTTTGGTAATGATAGAATTAGTGCTTGACTATTCTTCTTCTCCTCAAAAGTCGTCTGTTGAGCCTTTCCCCACTAGAATTGCTTGCCGCTTACTATTATGGCATGGAATGGTGCTACTACTACTGAAAACAAGGATATGAACTTACTCAGGTATTGTGCTACCCCAATGAAAATCCTAACCTCAGAAACATTAGTAGGCATTGGGTATTTCATGATGGCCACCATCTTGGCAGTACCTATCTTCAACTCTCCTCCACCTATCACATACCGCAAATACACCAAAGTATGTTGAGCTAACTAACATTTCCTAAGATTTGCTAGTAGCTAGTGCTTCTTTCATGTCTCCAACACCTGCGTCAAATGTGAGATGTGCTCCTCCTAGGTAGCACTATACACCGATATATCATCCAAATAGAAAATAACAAATGAATATATAAAAGGGCACAATAATCATTCGTTAACCTCATAAACGTAGATGGTGCATTACATAGGTTGAATGGAATAACTAACCACTCATACAAACCTTTCCTATTTTGAAAGAAATTTTCTCGGCATCTTCTTCTTTGACTCGAACTTGGTGATATCCAGACTTTAATTCCTTCTTGGTGAAGTACTTCGCTTTCTATAATTGATCCAATAGATCATTTATCATGGGAAGCTAGTTCTTGAGTGTGATTTTGTTCAATGCCTTGTAATCAATACACATCTGCCAAATCCCATCCTTCTTTGGCATAATGATGATGGGTGGGCCACATGATGATATACTTGGTCAAATGACACCCTGTTCCAGTAGTCGTTGCAATTGTTTCTTCACCTCACTTGCTTCTATAATAGATTGCCTGTATAACCCAATGTTTGGTAATGAGGAGTTCAACAATAGTTAGATCTCGTGCTCCACTTACCTCTTGGGCGGTAACCCCTTAGGCTCCAGGAATACATACCTATATGCCTGTAGCAACTCTCCCAGTTGTTGATTCTATTTCTTAGTACACCCCTCCAAGGATGCCTTGCCTCTTACAGACTCTTCTATAGACTGATTTTCTCTTAAAAACAACAAAACATACTTCTTGTTGGAACTAATGAATTTATTGGCTTGGATGGTACTCACTAGAACATTTTTTTACTTGCCTTTATACATGTTAATTATGAGCAATTTTCAATCCTTGACGAGCTGGTATTGGTTGGATCTCCTCATGAATATTACATCTCTCATGTACATGTAGGGACTTTGAAATATGACTCCACATACATCAAGGGGAACTACATCTAGTTCTACTTCACCAATAAAATCAACACTGGTGGAGAATCTAATTTTGCACAATTTTGTTACCTTCAACTCTGCATCCTTATTTACCCATCCTAATGGATATGGGATTGGAAAAAATCTAATCCCAATTTGTTGACCAGCTCTATTGTAATGAGATTCACCTATGATCCTGAGTCAAATAGAGTATCAATATTTGTCTTCTTGACCTATATCTTGATGTGGAAGAGCTGGGTGATTTCTTTCTCTTCTTGTTGTTGAAGGCTACTTGGATTCACCTCCTTTTGTACTAATGTATAAACAATCTTCTCATCCACATTTGAGGTTATTTCAACTTGATTTCTTGAATTGATGGCCATGAGATTCTTCTTCTTATTGTATTTCTATTTGTTCTTCAGGTTAAGCTCTAAATGCAACTTCCAACACTTCTCTTTTGTATGACACAATTCCAACGCTTGTTCTTACCCTTTATTCTTTGCTCATTTTGAAACACATCAATATAATAATAGTCATGCCTCAACATTTTTGATAGGGGAGAAGGATAGTAAGTATGCTGATATTTTAAGCACATTCCCCAATGTTGCTCCGCTACTAGCGAGCGTAAATAGTACCCCGACATAGTGACGTCAAGACAACATAAGCATCACTTCGATGCCAGCAGGTTTGGATTGTACCTTGACGAAGTTGCTTGATTCACCTCTTTGCGCATGAAACCTTTCTCTTCTTTCACCATTTATTTATTTTATTTACAAAACCATGCTTAGGCACATATTATTTACCAAGGTGGAAGAAGGATCCCGAGTTATTCAGAGCAGAAGAGGTTGTTCCTTGTTTTATGGGATTTAAAAGATACATGCTCATTTAAAGTTTTTCTCCTTTCCTTTCTCTACACAGTCAGGTTGGCAGGTCGAAACACCATTCAATACAATACAGAGTTAGGAATGAAGGTGTTAATAAAGATATGAGCTTCGTAGTTTGACCAAAGGTTTTTGTCTTGAACGAACCATATTTTCCATTGAAACATCTTCAAATTTAAAGATATGTAAACCCAATATAGAGAAGAGGTAACATATTAGCTAAGCATTGTTCGTCAGCACAATTTCCCTTTTCATGTTTTGCCACATTATCTTTTAAGCCAAACAAGAATATCTTTCATGCAAAGTTTTGTTAAGAAAACATGAAAGAAAAGACATAACAAAACAAAGAATCAAGGAAAAAATAAAACTAATGTGTAGAACAACATGCATAATAGAAAATAAGAAAATAAAACACATGTAGAGACTAGATGGAGAGCAGGACAGAGGGTGGATGCAATACAAGGGGAACTAAATACAACTATACCTACTCCTAACCTAACATACTAGAAAATCAGGCCTAAGTGTAATTATATTTCCAATGAAGCCACCATTGTTCCTAACATGCAATCACAAAGATAGAAGAGATTAAAACTGACGTAATACAATGTGCAACAGAAAAGGAAAGAACCTTAATATATTGCACAATTAATAAACAATCTTTGCTAAATGCAGAAAAATGTGTCATATTACCTGACTTTACCCAACCTTCCACCTTACCTTCTCAATGAAAACCATAATCAAACAAACCTTGATAGCTCCTTGTGAATGCACCTGCACCTATACTAGCCTAGATCCATATAACTCCGGATATGTCATATGCTGAGAGGGATCAAATACCTCAAGGTGCAAACCTTATTTTTGGAGTATGGAATTTGAGGAAAGGTTTGCACCTCGAGGTATTTGATCCCTCTCGGTGCATGATAGATCCAGAATTAGATGGATCTAGGCTGGTTCCAGTTGAGAGCAACAATGACACATTTTTAGATTATGATTATTATGTATATGTTTAAGATAAACTTCATACTTTTAAATTTACATTATGTTTTCTTTGTTTGACATGACTATATCATTCTCTTCTTTAATTTTGTTTTTGTTGCTTGCCTCGAATGGTTTGTACGTCTCTAATTGGATGCTTTGAGTGGTTTGTGTGTTTATGTGTTTGGATTTGGATGGTAATGCTTGTGAATGTTACAATTGTTGTGTTATATTTCTATATGTGTGTGATTGTCTGTTAGTAATTAGTTGGCGATGAAGAAGGGAGACAATATTGTCGATAGTTTGCAAGAGGATTGATATTGCACATATATTTCATTTAATTTTAGGTATCACAACTTTTGACAATTAATAATTCTTAATAGTGTCCCTCCATGTATTACTAAATATATTTTGAAGAGTAGTTTTAATAATTTACTACATCAAGATTACTCTTGAAATCATTTGTTTCATTGCTAATGTTTGAAATAATTGATTTCCTTCAAAACATTTTAATGGTTTGTTTGTTTGTTTGTTTTTTTGTTGTTGTTGTTGCAAAAATCAAGAAATAATGTAATTTTTTCTTTTTTTAATGAGTGGTCAGATTTACAAAATCTTTAAATTGTTTGTTAGTTTTTCCATGTTTTCATATCGATTATATGAAAAGGATAGTTGTGATTGTAAACCATTCAATTATTTAACTCGAACTATTGTAATAAACATCATGCCTTGTCTCTCTTTCTCTCCAATATTAATAGGTTGAATTACTATAACCCAAAAATCAATGCAAATTGTCAATCATTTTTTTCGTGCTTACACTGAAATCAATGCACATTGTTAATCCAATCACTTTAAGTTAATGTATCATCATACGTTGAGTTACATCAAATCAGAAATCATCATCTACATGGAAATCAATGCATCAAATGCACACAATTAAATAAGATTAGAAAACATCTACATTGAAATCAATGAATCTAATGCACTCAATCAAATAAGATTAGAAATAAACATCTACACTAAAATCAATGCATCGAGTGCAAACAATCAAATAAGATTAGAAACCAGCATCTACACTGAAATCAATGCATTTAGTGTAAACAATCAAATATGATTAAAAATCAACATCTCCACTAAAATCAATGCTTCTAGTGTAAGCAATCAAATAGGATTAGAAATCACCATTTACACTAAAACCAATGCATCTAGTGCAAGCAATCAAATAGGATTATAAATCACAATCTACATTGAAATCAATGCATCTAGTGCAAGTAATCAAATAGAATTATAAATCACCATCTACACCAAAACCAATGCATCTAGTGCAAGCAATCAAATAGAATTAAAAATCAACATCTACACTGAAATCAATGTATTTAGTGCAAGCAATCAAATAGAATTAGAAAACATCTACATTGAAATCAATGCATCTAGTGCAAGCAATCAAATAGGATTAGAAATCAACATCTACACTGAAATCAATGCATCTAGTGCAAGCAATCAAATATCATTAGAAATCAACATCTACACTAAACATGTAGTGCAAGCAATCAAATAGGATTAGAAATCACTATCTATCATGAATTCAATGCATTTAGTGCAATAAATCTTCTCCCCTCTCCTCCTCCATCTACATCTATGTCTCCCTCCATCTCTCATTCTTTGTCTCTCTAACTCACCCCCAAACATACATAGTCTCTCTCCATCTCTTCCTTTTCACTCCCCCCTTCTCTCTCTCACTCCACTTTTCTCTTTGTATTTCTTTTTTCTTCCCTCCCCCTCTCCCCTTCCAAATCCATTTCCTTTTCCTCCCTCCCTCCTCCTCTCTCTCAAGTCGTCGCTCTCCCTTTCCCCCCCAGCTCCCTCTCTCTCTCTCTCTCTCTCTCTCTCTCTCTCTCTCTCCAACCCTGTCACTATCTCCCTCCCTATCTCCTTCTTTTTCTCCCCCTCTCTCCCCCTTCCATCTTTGTGTCTCCCTCTCTCTCTATCTTACCCTCCTATCCCTCTATCACTCCTCTCCCTCTCTCTCTCTCCATTTCTCCTCTCCCATGTCCTTTAGTTTATCTCCTCAAATGCATTGAATCAAATAGGATTAGAAATCACCTCGACACTAAAATCAATGCATCTAGTGCAAGAATTCTTCTTCCCTCTCCCCCCCATCTATATCTCCCTCTATACCTCCTTATTTATCTCTCTAACTCACCCCCACAAACACACATGTTTTCTCCCTCCATATATATCTATCTCTCCCTCGCGATATATCTCTATTGTTCCCTCTCTTCACCTTACATATATATATCGATCTCTTTTTGTCTCTCTATATCACCCCCAAAACATACACACTATTTCTCCATATTTATTTATCTCTCACTCCCTCTTCCTCTTCCTCTCTCTCTTTCTTCCCCTTCTCTCCCTCCCACCCCTTCTATCTCTCTTCTCTCTTGCTCTCCTCTCTTCCTCTCTCTCCATCTCCCTTATTACTCCCTCTATCTTTCTCCACCTTTCTCTCTCCGTGTCTTTCTTCTTACCTCCCTCTTTCTCTCCCTTCCTCTCTCCTTCTCTCTCTCACATCCAAGCTCTCTTCCTTCCTCTCTCTCCCTTTCTCTCCTTCCTCCCTCTGTATCTCCCCCTTATCTCTCTTCCTCTCTCTCTCTCTCCAACTTTGTCACTATCTCTCTTTCTCTCCCCCTCATCTCTCAATCTCTCTTTATTTATCTCTCTATCTCACCCCCAAACATATAAACTCTCTCTACATCTCTGCATTGTCACTCCCTCTCTCTCTCTCTCTCCACTTTTCTCTCTCTATATGATTCTTCTTCCCAAACATATACTCTCTCTCTCCATCTCTCCCTTGTCACTCCCTCTCTCTCTCCACTTTTCTCTCTCTATGTGATTCTTCTTCCACTCCTCTCTTTCCTTCAAACTCCATTTCTCTATCCCTCCCTCCTCTTGTCTCCCAAGTCCTCTCTCTCTCCCTTTCTCTCCCTTCCTCTCACTCCTTATCTCTCCACCTTATCACTTTGTCTTTGTTCCTCTCTCCCATATATATATATCTAGAGTTAATATATATTATAATATAACAAATTTAATATTATATTAAATTAATATTGTATTAATCCTAAGTTATTAAATTTATAATATTAATAATAATTGTAATATATTAAATATTAATAATATTATAATATATTGATATTAATATTAGATTTAATGATATTTTTTACATAGCATGACAACAAAATTTTCAAATATTACAACATTGTATTTATGTCTTTAGAGGTTTTAATATACCCATAGGATATGGTTTTCCTTTATTCATTTTACAAATATTTAATTAAAAGAAATATTAAAAGAATTTGGAGCAAGATTTTAGACTCTTTGTGTTGAAATAACCTTTTTACTTTATTTTACGAAATGGTATTGACTTTAGTAAAGAGTAAATATGTTTAAAATTTTACCTTATTTGGAATTTTAATGTGGTAAATTTTTTGTTGAAGGTAAATTTTTGATCCATTCAAATTATCTTATGATAATTGTATTGTAATACAATTATCTTATGCATTTAATAGTTATTTTATCATATATGTTGAATTTTAATAACTCTATAAAATATTTAAATTAATTATTTTTATTTTTAGATTTTTTAGATTTTTTTTATTTTGGCCAACATGAGCAAAATTTCAACTTTGATGATGGATGGACAATCTTACACATCATTTTGGGTTGTAGAATGCGCCTCTTGGCGCAATTATCTTCCTTAGCACAAATCATGAGAGATCAGAACTTGCTTTTAGCAAATGGGCTTGCTAAGTAAGATGCTTCTAACTGATTATAGATTGGATCATGAAATTCACAATTGTCTTCTTGAAAATCCTGAAATACTTGAGAAGATAATTTTCAATTAATGGCATGGGATCAAGAAGAGAATTTTGTAAGTGAAAATGAATATGATCATATTCAGAAATCTTGTCAAGATAGTGAGGACCTAACATAACCATCAACGAAGGCTGAAGTGCCTCAACTACTTGACACATGTCTAAATATTACGACGATAAACCATAAAGATAAGCTAATGTAAGACAACCATCATTAGGTACACTAATGGGAAAATGATCAATTACATGACAATTGTTAGAACAAGAACCATGATCAGATGGGTCGATTAAGGCATAATATTCTCAGTTAAGAGACAACAAAGATAAATCAATTTGAACAACTTTGCATATGCTTTGAATGAAAGAATCATCTTCCTCATATGTCGGATGTGAAAAACCATCTACTTATGACTTGCTACAAACTAGATTGAAATCATAATCATTAAAAAGGAATGCCAATATGGAAAACACATGAAAGTAGTTGAGATGTAGTGGATGAAAAAGATGAACTTGAGTAAGCAAATAACACAAGCATTAATTAACACCCAAAAGGAGATCGAGTACCATGAAGAAAATGATTAGCATTATAATATTCACAAGAAATATTAGGGGTTGATTATTTTCAAAAGAATGTGATAGGTATGAATCCTTTGGCCAATTATAATCTTTAGAATGATCAAATTTACAACTTTGGACATCCATGAAAGGTATGCATTCCAAACATGAGATTGGCATAAGAGATTTGCATGAGGAATGATCCATTGAAATAGAATGCTCAATCCGACCAGAGACAAAATCTTGAAATCTTGAAAAGTTCTATTTGAAATACCACACAAATTTTGAGAAGGAATTTACATCTAGTGAAACCATGCAAAGGAGAGAATTTTGTGATAAAATCCAAATTTTATTTGGTTCGGGGGCCTTACCAAAGTCTCAAGCACCTAACATCACCATCAACAGAAGTTGAAGTGCCTCGACTTCCTGAAAAATCCAGGAACTTTCAAAGATTATAGAATCACATTTTGAAAATTGAATCAGATCATGCATGGTATGTGGACAACTACCATCAGTAATTTCAACAAGATCACTACTATCATGATGGCAACCCTCTACATCACTGACTTGATCAAAATTTACATTTTCACCAAAGAGATTACTCAATTCATAAATTTCTTCTATTTTCACATCTAAGGATGAATAGATTGAATGACTTTCGTGAGTAGCCTGAATAGGGGAATTTTCTTCATGCAAAATTGGAAATGATCAAGGATGGAAAGGATACTCAATGATTTCATTAATGATATCACTACCTCATGTCAATTCAAAATCCAACTCATTAGATGATGAACTTGAAGAGCATGGAGTATTTCCTTCACAAGTTGATGCATTACAAACATTAGAACACAAGGGATAGTGAGGCGAAGAGGAAGTTTCCATTAGAACATCTTCTTAGACCAAATCAGATTTGAGGTCTAAAACTTCCAAAACAAAATCTTCTTGAGTAACCGAAAGATCAAATGGTGCACTAAAGCATTTATCACCATATTCATCAATAGAATCAAAATCATCATGATGATGGTTGTCCACGACTTCAGATTGAATAAGCAAATCAACTTCATTTGATTCGTTACTGGGATTCCTAGATTAGAAATTAATCAAGGTGGAAGATCTTTATCTTGACATGGAGGATTTTGAAAGAAATAATATAGATAAAAATAATCCTCACCATCCTGCTCCTGCACGTATGAAATGTGACTACCTTGCACCTTATCATTGTTTGGTTTTACAAATTGAAAATCAGGCAGATCAACGGGCAAGGGATTATGAGAATGAGGTGGTAGAGAAGGACAAGAATCAAAGTCAAATTCAAGATTGGGGTTATGTGTGTTAATATGATCTTGACAGATTGTATGACTAGCCTTCATCTTAGGCTACATGAACCATTCTAAAGTTTCCTCCATTGGATCTGGATCATGGGAAACAAATGAAGGTTGAGAAGATGGATTAGGAATTTGATTTGCAGATTTCCCAACTTGAACATTATCACAAGGAGGCACCCAAATTGATACTGGAAAAGTAGGAGGACAAAGAACAAAAGAATAGTAGGTTCCTCCTTTGAGATTGGAGGTGTCTCACAGTTTACAAAAGTTGGGAGAACAGGAATATCAGGGGGTTCAGATTCACCATGTAAAGAGATTTGAACCAAACTTTCAAACTTCCTTTTAAGGAAATCACAATATGTATCTTCTCTAGGAAGCTCACAACATAAGTGAATAAATTTGTTAGCAAAATCCTCAATTGATTCATTAGGCTTCATTCTATTTTGATTAATTATTTTATAAACATCTCAGTAATCATACCTATCAAAAGCTTGCTGAAGCTCAAGAAATTGATCAAGAGAATGAATAGAAGTATATGGCAAGGTATGACACCATCGATTAACACGACCTTCAAGAGTGAGGAATAAAAGCACACACGCAAAATCTTCATCATCAATTTCATAATATTCACAAAATTTAATAAAATCAGAAATGTGCTCGGTTATGGATGTTCCATCCTCACCATCAAACTTCAATTGAGACAAGTCATAAAGAGGTTCATCAAGGATTAAAAGTTCACCATTGAATATATTAGAAAACACCCCAGGAGTAATTTGAGGATGAGCCATTAAAGATAAGAGATTCAAATAGACTTAATAGGCACAACTTGTCATTTGACCCTCCTTCTAGAGCCATAATGTTGACAGTGTTGGATACTGCCAACATATTAGGGGTCTCCCCGATGTGAAGTCCCAATTACACCTCACACTGTTTGGAGTAGGAGCCCCATCCAGAGTATTGGCCCAACCACCATAACACAAAGGTTCACCTTGGTTTCAACGAATAACATAAGAGATTATATACATAGACCTTGAACAAGCAAGTAAATTGACACTATGAAACACTAGTTGTAATGTGTAAAAGGATACCTTCACAAACAGAAGACACGAGTGAGTCTATGGAAGTTAGTAATAATACTAACCTAAGAAAGACACACAAGGGCATGAAAAGATTTGTTAGCAAAATAGTTCCCATAACGATTATTACAGTGAATACAACACACATTCAACAAGATGAGTACCAAAGCCACCAAATAGTTCAATTCTCTAGTACAGATGAACACAACATATACCTTAAACATCCCAAGAATAGTCCTAAAACATTTGGGATACATGTATGAAAATGTGTTGTCTCATTAAGTTTCAATTAGGTGAAATATCAAAATACACAATTATAATGATGAGGCACTAGTTCCAGTAGTGGAACATGAAGTCACTTCTTGCTTCTCCAAAGAATAGTTTTCTCTCATATGCCAAGTAGAGAAGCCAATACTAGATCTCCAAAGCCTAAGCCTCCAAAATCCCCTTGCTTGAGTTATGAGGTTGCTTTTATAACAAGAGGAATGATCTTTCATCTCCCCTTGAATTTTGGTTTACCCTCATGACTCTTGGACTTCTAATAAGTCCTTTGAACTTCTAAACAACTCTTGAACTTATAAATGGACTTTGGACTTCTCCATGTGACTTTTGGAGTCCTCATAAAGACATTTTTTCTATATATGACTAAGTGAATTTTCATATTCTGCATATGACTCTTGGACTTCCACATATTAAATTTGTCCTTTTCTTGAAAATACATCATTACATTCCACATGGACACACATTGACTATTATGATGACACTTGAACAAGTTACAACTTGAAAATGATGGCATGGACTTCATGATGAGGTAGCAATGCCAAGTTGTCTTCCTTGCTACTTCATCTTGCATTGTTGATGATAGATCTGATCTATGCTTTATTTTCATGAAATATCCACTTTGTTTCTCATCACCAACCTCCAAAGGGTCTTGGATGAACTTTGGAATCCCTTGAGCCATCATGCAATGTCTTCTTTCTGTTTCAGTGCAATCCTGTCAAAGACAAGACATGGTCACTGTTTATGTAAGAAAACTACATCAAAACAAAGAAGGCTGCATGTCGGGGAAACAATGAAAGATCAAGGCTCACTTAAGGCTTCAAGGTGCGCTTGTGCACTCAAGCAAGAGCGAGAGAGCTCAGGCACATAGGGTGCAAGTCTGAAGCACAAAGGGAAGTCATCCATGGGTTTGTGGTGTTTTTATGCACTCAAAAGGACTAAGGAGGGTGCAAGGGAACACATCAAAGGAACAAGGGATCAGGGTTTAAGCCTTCCTAGTGTGCTCAAGCGGAACTAGGAGGGCGTAAGGTGCATAGTTGAAGCATGAAGGGGAAATTACTCGTTGGTTCAGAGTGTGCTAAAGGAGGGCACATTTATTTGAGTCGAAGGAGTGTGCTCAAGAGGGAAGGATGAAGGCTTCTTGCTTTGTGACTACACCATGCACCCTAAGGGAAGGAAGGCTTTAGGATTTGTGACTGTGCCATGCACTCTAAGGGAAGAGGAAGGATAGAGGATTCATGCACTCTAAGGGAATAGGAATATGAAGGCTTTGTGCTTCGTGAATGTGTCATGCTCCCTAACGAAAGAGAAGGATGAAGCATGCTTCATGACTACACCATGTGCTCTTAAAGGGACAGAGGATCGTTGTATTTCGGAGTGCGCTTTATTGTTCCAAAGTGTGCTTCATTGTTCTAAAGTGCGCTTTTGAAGGGAGAGAATGTCCTTGTTCTTCCAAAGTGTAGTCAAATGGTTCTTGTTCTTCTGAAGTGTGTTTTTTCACTAAGGGAGGCGACAAAAGGTTAGGTCACTTATCCTAGGAAATACTAATGCAGTGTGAGAGGGGGGAGGCCTTATAAAAGTTAGTGTGCATAAGTATAGGGGGAAGATACATCAATGAGGCTCATGAATAAATTGTGCTCATCACCTAGTAAGAGGGCTAATGCCTTTACAACTTGCACTAAGTAGGAGGACCAAGAAGAGCTCTCAAAATGGTTAAGTGCGGGACCAACGTAGTAGGAAAAGAATGCATGCTAACACAAATCAAACATGGATTACACAAAAAAATTACATCAATACAAGCCAATGGAATGCACAGGACTCATGATCATTAACCACACCTTGAAACGACATCCAAGTGACACCTATTTCTAAGTGCGATAGTTGAAATGACACATTACAACACTTAGAACACAATGTACTACAATAGTGATGATTGTGACCAAAATGTGCGCTAAGCTACAAGAATGTGTCTAGCGCATATTCAAATGATATATTGGACGGTGTAATGCAAAAGAGTGTGCCATAACTAGCTTTAGTGATACACAAAGGTGAGACGCATGTAGGAGTGAAAACAACAAAAGCGACACATGCAACAAAAGGAAAACATGAAGACGACACTTGAAAAATGCGAATGACCTTGAAAATGATACATGCTAGAATAAAGATAACACAAAAATGACAATTATTAAAGTGAAAATGAGTGAAAGTGACAACCGTGAATGTGAAAGCGACGCTTGTGAAAGAGAAAGTGCGTAAAAGACGACAATTGAGGAAACTTGCCAAAATAGAAGCAAAAACACAACCAAAGTGAGGGAGACTGTTATTGAAATTGCACAATGAATGTTGATATGAGTTGAGCATAACATGTGCACTGTCTTGATAAATGATGTTATGCTTGTTTTAGCTTGCATAAATAAAGTGCGCTCACGAGTTCAACCAGGAATGTGCACATGTGAGCAAGTGACTTTGAAAGTTAGAAGTTTGAGAAGAAGACTTAAATTATTTACAAAACATCATTCAACCATGAAGGGACCATAAAGAGACAAATCGTAATATCCTTAGTAGGCTCCAAAATTCAAGCGTAGGAAATATTTTGGAGGGTGTTGGTTGCATTGTCAACACTTGGTGACACACTAGTAGAACTCCAACTTCTCTGTTTAGGTTTAATTCTCTAAGTGAAAGGTATTAGTATTTCAGGAAGTATTGGTTCACCAAAAATATTACCCTGGCTTTGCCACTTATCCCTGTTAAAGATATAGTCCCCTCTATTCTTCGCTCAATTTGAAACACATAAATATAAGACTATTCATGCCTCAACCTTTTCTATAGGGGAGAAGGATAGTAAGTATATTGAGATTTTAAGCACATTCCCTGGTGTTGCTCCACTGCTAGTGAGCTTAAACAGTACCACGATGGAGTCACCTCAAGAGAACACAAGCATTGCTTCATTGCCAACAGGCTTGGAAAATACCCCAACGAAGTTGCGTTCTTCACTTCTCTGTGGAAGAAGCATTTCTCTTCTTTAGGCACTTATTTATTTATTATGGCGAAAGAGGGATCCTAACTTATTGAGACCAAAAGATGTTTTTCCTTATTTTAAGGGATTTAAAAGATCCATGCTCATTTAAAGTTTTCCTCTTTTACCTTCTCTACTCGGTTGGGTTGACAGGTCGAAGCACCATTCAATACAAGGTTGAGTTAGGAGTGAAGGTACTAATAAAGATACGAGCTTCGTAGTTTGACGTGAGTTTGACCAAAGGCTTTATGTCTAGAACGAATCATATTTTTCGTTCAAACATCATCGAATTTAAAGATATGTAAATCCAAGATAGATAAGAGACAACATATTAGCCAAGCATTGTTCGTCATCACAATTTCCCTTTTCATGTTTTTCCAATTGTCTTTTGAGCCAAACAAGAACATCTTTCATGCAAAATCTTATTAAGCAAACATGAAATAAAAGACATAAACAAACAAAGAAGCAAGGCAAAAATAAAACTAATGTGTAAAGCAACATGCATAAAAAAATAAACATGTAGAGACTCAATAGAGAGCAAGGCAGAGGGTGGATGCAATATAAGGAGAACTAGATGAAATTATACCTACTCCTAACCTAATAAGAAAGAAGGTCAGGTCTAAGTGTAATGATATTTCTAATGAAGCCATCGTTGTTTTTGACCTACAATCACAAAGATAGAGGGAATTAAAACTCCCATAATACAATGTGTAACAAAAAAGACAAGAAATTTAATATATTGCATAAAAAATAGAAGGTCTTTGCTAAACGAAGAGAAATGTGTCATATTTCTTGATTTTACCCAACCTGCCACCTTACCTTCTCGATGAAAACCATAATCAAACAAACCTTGATAACGCCCTATGAATGCACGTACACTTATATTATCTTCCTTATCATTGGTGTGTAGTGGATGTCATATTTTTATATTTCCCCTCTTTCCACTTCTCATTCCTCTCCTTAGAAGCCTCGTATTGCTCCTTCTGCTTGGGCCCACTTGATTTCCCTTTTTTCAGGCCTATGTTCTCCAAGTAACATTCTTGTATACAAGCCTCATCCATCGATATAGGCTTGAAAAGCATCAATTTATTTTTCATATGGCTATGTAGACCCTCTAAATACTCGAGGAGTACATCTAGGTTCTTTGGGCAGATACCTAACATTATGGCCATCTTTTCGAATTCTGTGGTGTACTCCTATATTGTTTTCCCTGGCCTTTACCTGAAGTAGTGCCATCATATCCACTGGTTCTCTACATACCTAATAGGGTAAAACTATTACTTTATGAGGGTTTGAAGTCTTCTCACTTAGTCACTAGAGGTTCTCCATCCAACCTTAGGGTCTCCGTGTGGCTTTCCCACCAAGTGAGGGCATGTCCCTCTAATTTCAGCCACAGAAATGAAATCTTCTATTCTTATTCAACATGATGGACATTGAAATAAACTTCTAATTACTACAACCATTGATTTATCTTTAGAGTGTCGATATCACGGTGGTAAAACTTGATATTGACTTTCACCTCCAGTTTAAACAGGGACTGTGAATGATTCATGACACTTGAACTCGGTTGATATTTTTTGGGTCCTTTCTTCACCCAATTCTCTGTTTCTTACTGATCTCCTGATCTTCCATCTTATCTATCCTATGCATTAGAACCCCCATCTTCTCTAAATATCCTGAGCTTATTGCTCAGGGTCAACATGAGGAGATTGTTGGGTTAGGAAAAAAGGTATGTTTTCTCTTTGTAAATAGATTTATTCGACATTTATTGCCACATGATTATCTTTGTTTATGGATCAAAGTAAAGGAAATAACAGCTTAAGTTGGGTAAAAGCACTTGGTAACAAATTAGATAAATCTAGCATGAGAAACTGACTTTTTGATATCTTTATATGTAGAAGACGTGGATTGGACAATAACTGTTCAATTGACAGAGCAACATCAGGTCGTAAAAAGAAAAAGACAGTGTCTGAGGCAGGCAAGGGAATGAGAGACCAGGCAGACCGATGCTATTTCATGACAGAATCAAAATATGTATTGCGAAATCCTCAATATCCCCTAATCCCAAGGATACACTTTTATCTATTTTACTCTTTTAATGTTATATATAAGGCCAAAAGGAAAACGGGAAGAGGGTAGAATTTCATAACTTGTAATTACTCTTTTGAGACATATAATATTGTTATCTCAGTGATGTTGTAACCTTGTTTCTTATTTTAATGAAGAAAGATTGTGTTTGATCCATACTTATATTCTGAGTATTTCTTAGCGGAGACTTCTGGCCACTCTGGGCCCGATCAAGAAAAGTTCTGCTGCTTTCTTGTGTTATAACCTTTTCTATTTAATCTTTATTGATTGTTACTGTTAAGTTAATATCATTTCACTTATTGTGAAAATTGAGATTCCGATTCATACTGTTGTTCATTTAGACTCAGACTTAGCTATGTGATATATTTGAGTAATGCTTTGATTGGATTGGTTATGTTAGTTTCAGTAGTAGATTGTTGTCCATTTTGAGTTATGTTATCATAGATCTTAGAGATAGCATTAATCGATTTCCATAATTTGCTTATATAAGTCATTTGTTGTTTAGACATCATTTATTATTATATGCTCATTTGTTGTTTAATTATCAATAGTCGTTCAATTAATATTTGCTGTTCAATTAGGATTTTTCGTTCAATTAGATTTGTTGTTCAATTCAGATTTGCTATAGATTATCATTGTTGTTCAGTTGTTACAGTTCTCTTTCCTGATTGATTAAGTTAGTATTAATTCTATTTGAAGATTTCCAAGCCTGATTCTTTGCATTTTCATTCAGATTCATTTGATTTTGGAACAAGTTAAATAGAGTTGCATAGTGTGTTAAGAGTTCTTTCAGAGTTATTTCTTCCATAGTTATTTCTTTCAAAATTGTTTGGAGTGAGTTGAAGAAATAGTTATTAGTGATTGCAACAATTAATCATTAAATAACATCTGAATTCACTGCACATATAACACTGACACTCTTGAGATAAAAAGACTTACCTTGGGTTGACAATTAATGTAGGAATTGAGATTGTTTGTAAAAAGACATCTTGGTGCACCAACATTCTGACGCCGTTGTTCGAGAGAGTGTTTCAAAGTGATTTCCTTTTTATTTTGTTGTGAAACAATTGGGTTTTAAAAACGGAAGGTAAGAACCTGCATACCTAGCAAGTAAAGTGCTTGCCTACCAGCCTGCTTTTTAGCAAAATCTTAGAGGTTAAATAAGATTTAGTTTTTATGAATGACTAGGAATAGTAAGATAGAAAACGAGCAGAACCACCCACCTAAATCCAAAAAACCCAAAGGATCGGTGAACCTTGGGAGAACAACCTTTATAGATGAAATTGTGAGAAAAGCAGAGTCTCGAGCATTAGTAGGATTCCAGGCTATAACTGGAAAAAGTCCTACTATAATCCCTTAAGCAGCAAGCTCACCATTTGCAGCTTATGTTGAGATTCAAAGCCAAATTGGAGGATCTAAACAGAGTCTTCAAGCTACAACAAGCCTACATTCTGATCCTCTACAAGAGGGAAAATCTTGTAATTTAAGAGAAGGAAGGAGAAGGAGAAACCAGTGGAACTGCTAAGGCAGGACCTTAGCTGTATGAACAAGGGTCTCCTGTGATCCCAGATCTAGGCAGTGCTACAAAGCCATCTCATGTTGTTAATCCCCCGCTTACTCGAAAAACACCCCCTGAAATTCCTAAAGAGTATAGGCACATCTTTGACCAAATGGAAAACCAACCACATCAAGGTCAAACCTTGACCTTGGAATACCCCATAGTCGACCAAGTAGCCAATGCCCCCATGAAGGCTATTCCTCTGCAGAGCATCCCAACTTTTCATGGGATGATCACAGAGGATCCTTATGCCTTCCTGTTCGAATTTGATGTCCTCTGCAGAGGGTATGACTACACCATTGACCCCTAAAAGCTAAAACTATTACATTCTACTCTGAAAAGAGCAACTTTAAGATGGTTCATGGGTCTGGGTGGGCGTACTATTAATTCTTGGGATGATATGAAAACTACCTTCCTCACCAAATACTAGGACTTTTGTAAAACTAGGGAGATAAAGGATGGAATCTTTAAGATGGTTGCAAAAGATAATGAAACTCTAGAAGAGTATGTCGAACAGTTTCATTATAACTTGCAGAGATCTCCACACACAACCCTACCAAAAGAAGTCCTAAGAGCTATCTTGATCAAAGGAATGAAAGAGGAATGGTTAGAAACTTTAAATTTAATGGGGAAAGGGGATATTTCTCAGAAAGATTATGATGAAATTGTTCGCTTGTGTATCAAGTGTTCGTGAGGAAGCTCATGCACAGGAGTAGCACATCGAGATACCATGAGTAGGGGAAGCAAATCACATAAGGGAGGAGTAACACAAATGGAGATCGAAAACCTCATGGAAGATTTCAAAAAGACATCCTGGGCACCCTCACGATGTAGCTAGACATCCTATAGGCTAAACAAAAACAAGCTTTAGCATAATAAAACTTCTGTCCACACTGTTGGAAGAAGCACAACCAACGGGAGTGTCCACTAGACATGGTTTAGACATGCACTATTTGTACCAAGGATCATGCTATTGAATAATGTCCATTGCTCCCAAGGTTGAAAGCAGTGTTCAAGGAAGCAGAAGAAGAGACAGAGCTAGTATATCTAATGAACTAGCGTCGATAGTGGCAGGCCAAACCTCCAGGTATGTCACAAGATGCATCTTAGTTCTTTCCTTCTTCACAGTTTAATCAGCAGCAGAACCCTGGGGTAGCATGACAAGGCCAATCACCCTACTCAAATTGGCAAACTCAACTATTCCCTATGACACCATGGTCAACTCAAACCTTTCTGGGAAGTGGCTAGTCAAATTCTCCTTTTACTCCTGTTTGGCAAGGCAATCCCTATCAATCCCAGTGGTTTGCCTCCACTTCTCAAAACCCGAATTGGTCTATAAATTGGTAGTGACCTTTGGGAATATCTAACACTCGTATGGGGACAGGTCCCCAACCTCAACCCGCATTGTAAGCTCCTTATCCATTACAAAAAAATCCTCAGCCTCTTTTGCGCCCTCAATCACCAGCCCAACCGAATCCAAATCCCAATAACAGACCGGTCCAGCTGGTGCAAATTGTAGAAATCTCAGACTATGATTTTGAGCAAAAAGAATGTAATGAACTTAGATTGAGGTCGGGATGTATCATAACCCCTAAGAAAAATGGGGATCAACCATCAATTTAGATTGAAACACCACCTATACATATACCACCATCTGTACCAACACCTATAATTAATACTGAACTAAAACGAGGAGAAGAGACAGATTAGCAGAAAGATCCAGAGGAACTCATAGTCACTTCTCCTCCATTCCCTAAAAGGTTAATGATACCTAAATCGATTGTGTACCCAAATTTTGATCTTGTAAGGGGACTAAAAAATCTTTGTATAAAAATTCCACTCCTCCAGGCTATTTAGGACATTCCCATCTATGCTAAAAAAATTAAAGAGCTATGTGTAAAGAAGCTTGTGAGGAAAGAAAAAACTTCACCCACCATTGATGTTGTAGGAACCTTATCTGATTTACTCTTGGGAGAGGAAACTCTGGTAAAGTATGAAGATCTTAGAAATCCCATAGTGACAGTGTAGATATATGTCGCTCTTTTCCCATTACGCTAGTTGATTTGGGTATAGCCATTAATATTTTAACAACGGAAACTTGCCAAGCACTTGGGATTACAGCCTTGGAACTAACCACCACTTTACTAGAACTTGTTGATCGTTCGATGGTAAGGCCGGAAGGAAATCTACAAAATATCACGGTCTCTGTTGATTCATGGGAATATCGAGTAGATTTTCTTGTTATAAACCCTAAGAGTAGATTGGATGAGCACCCTCTAATACTAGGCTGACCTTGGCTGGTGACAACTGATGCTTATATCGGCTGCCGAGAAGGCAACATGACTATTGCAAAGGGGGATGCTATAAAAAATCTTGTATTATATCCTCATGCCAAGCCAAGTCTTCCCATTGTAAAAATATGTAAACAACCACCAACATACTTGGAGGAAAGCATCTGTTCACCACTCACAGTAGTATAGGCACTGGGATTCAATGATCAGATTGAAGATGATGTTATCAACAATGTTATCAATCAGCTAGTTGATGTGAGCAATGTAAAATGTCAAATGTTGAAAGCAATCCTTGACAATGAAGCCATGGAGGATCCTTTGAAGGATACCGACGACCATCATATCCAGCTGACGCTGTTCATAACAACAAGCCTATTGAGATCGAATCAGGAAAAGTTCTAAACATTAATGATAGTCTAGATAGCTATCAGCAACAAAAGCTCATACAGGTCCTGCAGAAATATAAAGGGGCTTTTGCCTGAGATTATCCTAACATGAAGGGTATAGACCCACAACTATGTACACACCACATCTATACGAAGAAGGATGCTCAACCCATCCAACAACCTCAACAAAGATTGAATCCACATCTCAACGACATTGTGAAAGAAGATTTACAGAAGTTGTTGGATGTGAACTTCATTTATCCTATTTCAGACAGTAAATGGGTCTCTCCATTGGTGGTCGTCCCCAAGAAAAATGGGAAGTGGCGTATTTGTGTAGATTACCGAGAGTTGAAAAAGTCAACATAGAAAGATCACTTCCCCCTCCCATTCATTGATCAAGTCCTTGATACTTTGGCAGGGAAGCAATTATTTTCCTTCTGTTAGAGTTGGTCTAGTTCTCCCTCCATCAGAGATCAAAGCTCTTTTTTGCATTTCATGTTTTAGGTGTCCCACCAGTTTTCATCGGTTGCATTTCGTTAGGCATGCCATAACTCTGATGGAGTGGTCTGTGTCATTCATTCCCCTCTTGCATATCACTGCTGGTTTAGGATGAGTCATTAAGCTTCACAAGTCATTTTTAAAATTTTTAGGTCTAGGTCTAGGGTTTGAGTTAGTTTAGTCTTGAAAAGTCTTAGAAGACCAGCAGGCCAAAGGGATGCCTTTGAGAGATCATCACTTCAATAATTTTCACCATTGTACAACTGAATAAGGACTTCTCTTCAAAACTATGTTTTGAAGACAAGTCGCCACCTCGTTTTTGTAAAAAATGTAAAAAATTTCAGTTCTTCAATTGTTCAAGTGCATGCCTGGTCTCCTTTGCTGAAGCATATCAGAGCTATCCCTGCAAAAAATTTTCAGAGAAAATCATCATTTCAACCTATTTTATGAAGGGAACCAAAAAGATCAGAGCCTATTAATTTTGAAAAAGTGTCAACAACCAAACATAAGAAAAATGGGTTTTCATAGAGCAAAATCAAAATGGATGCTATATCAAGTCATTTCTCCTCATTTGCAACCTATTACACATTTTGAGATCTAAGAGTATCATTCAAGGGTGATTTTGCAAGTTTGAGGCAAGTTTGTGAGTTTTTGGGTCACTCCAGGGTGCGCGGCGCATCAGCATATGCGCGCGGCGCACCAGAGGCGCGCGGCACATCAGCATATGCGCGTGGCGCATCAGGCCACTTTTTCCTGTGTAATTTAACACAGGCGCGACGCACTCAGAGCACGCGACGTGTTGGGTAAAGCGCGCAGCGCATAGGGTTTGTGCTTGCAAATTCACCAAGAAATCGCTCAAATCACCTCTCCTCACGCCTAAATCCTCAGGTAGGCCTGCAATGATGATTTGATTTTGTTTTTTGATGGTGTATATGAATAAAATTAGCATATCTTTGTCATAAAAACCGAGTGTACAAACCCCTCTATGTTCATCAAATTGCTATAAGGATTCAAGTGAAAAGTTGGCTGTAGGGTTTTCAAAAATTATTGTTGCCAAGGCTTCTTTTTCCCTTTTTTCACATTTCCTATATTCCCCAAATTATTTTTCCCAATTATTCCTCATCAAACCCTACATTTTCCTCTCTCAAAACCCTAAACTCCCCCTTTTCCTATAACCATATGATCCCTACCTTATTTCAAAACCCTAAATGTCCTCATTTTATTTCCATTGTTCCCATTTCCCTAATGCTTCCCTTTTCCTAACAATTCCCGTCATTTATGTCCCCTTGGTTACAACATTTTGATAAAGAGACAAAAAGTCAGCAAATATATATATTCCAACCACCTTGTTGTTAGAGAACATGTCAGAGACCGAGTCAATATATGAGCAGGATTATGATAGTGACTCTACACCGGAGGTCAATGTACCTAATGTGCCACAGAGGTATCACAGGGGTGGCAAGAGTGGACAGCATGTTCGGGAGGATCCCACCTCTTTGGGTCAATTGCAAGCTTGCCCGCTTGCAATGGATTGTTTTCGGCGCCAATCATGTTACTAATATTGTGAGATGATCTCACAAACTCAGCATCATCGGGAACTAGTCCATCTATTTGTCCTTAACTTACAAGATGGTCATGTGAACCTTGCCGGAGTGGATTTCACTTTGTCACCCGACACCATTTCTCAGGCCACCGGGATACCAAATGTAGGGGAGGAATGGAGTAAACACCAGATGCTGGATAGATATTATTATGAGCCATATGTCAAGCCCGCATATATCAGACACTTGAGCACGACCTTTCCTTTCAGATACCTGAAAGATGAGTTTGCACCATTGATGAAACTCATCATTCGATATTTCAGCTGTGAGGGCAGATTTTCACGTCTCTATGCGTACCATGTACGCTTGTTGATGCATTTCACACGGGTACGTATGATGAGTATTCCGTTTTTCATGTGCCGAAACATAGAGAGGATGGTACCCTTAGTACAGAGGAAGACCCCGGTACATTAGCACAGGAGCATATATCACTATGCATTGATCAAAATCATAGTGATGCATCAGTTGGCACAACAGGGTATTGCTTGGGAGGATTTCATCTCCCGTGATTTCTTTTCCACGCTACAGCCTCCTCTAGAGATCGTCCATGATGAGGGAGGGCCTTCACAGCAGTTTGACATTCATGAGACCGAGCATGTTGATGCTCCAGCATATGTGACATATCAGAAAGGCCCCAGGGCCTTATTTGCAGCTGCACGATGAGTACTTTCTCCACCCCGGGGTGGAAGGGGTCTCGCTTCCATCTACAGCACAGGTATAGAGTCAGGACAGGGGCAAGAGCCCATGGTTGATGAGGGTCCTTCAGGAGTTCAAGGTACCGGTATCATTGATGTTGATGCTAGTTCGCCCAACTCAGAGCTTAAGGAGATTATCCGAGAGCAAAGGGCCGAGAATGAGTCGTTGCAAAAGAAATTGCAGATGGCTAAATGGGTGATCAACTACTTAGAGCAGCGCAACAAGCAGTTGGAGGATGAGCATGAACTTTATGAGCTGTGCAAGATTCGTGAAGACCGGGAATTGGCTCGTAGGAGACCCGGTGATTTGACACCTATTGATCGGGAATCAATGCTCATCCGGGTGAACACTCACTTGGAAAAGTTGTTGGCGAAGGCAAACGGGGACAAGGACATGCTTCGCCACATGAAGACTCATTATTGGGCTCGCATGCATGTTTGCAAAGCGAGAATGAAGGTCCTCAAAAGGCGTTTGAGCAAAGCACAAAAACAACGCAAAAGGTCTGATCCGCTTCGAGTTTTGGCCGAGGCTTCACTAGTTGAGCATAATACATGATGGAGGGTCTTCACTCCAATTTTGGGCAAATTTGGAGAAAATTTTGTCGTTTCAAAATTTTTGGCTTGCAAAACAGGTTTTTGGGTTCTATGCGTCACGCTCAGCACGCGACCCACAAGATGGAGAGGTCCAAATCACAGGTGGCTTACATTTTTGGATTTGTCATGGTGAAATACACATGCTCAGCAATTGCCAAGGCATTTCATCAAGTTTTGGGTGATCAAAAGCTCAAAAAACATCATGAAAATCACCTTTCTGCCACTTTTTGCATCAGCAAGAAGTACTTCTGGGAGAATTCACTTTTGGAGGGTCAAATGGAGACCAAATTGGAAAATTCCACTCGGGTTGGAAAGTAGACATCCAGGCCTTTCCAACAAGTCAACTTGAGTTCAATTTGGATGCCGGGAAGTGCCCCAAAAGTAGCTGCAAAGGCGCGCGACACACAGGGCTCAGGCCCGCGACACACAAGGTGTTTTGACTTAGTTTTCCTCCTCAGCTCAGCGAATCAAGCCAGTTTCACCTGTTTTGACTTGTGATGGGATTTTTCACCCTCCTTGATGTAATTATTGGATATTTATGTTGTTATGAACTATTTACCTATTCTAGAGGATTATCATAAAATAGCAAAAATGTAATGAATGAAATTGTTCCTAGCTTATAGAGGCAAGTGTTTCACTGCTAGAATGTAGTGCTTAGTTAGAATTGGTTGACAGCTCCGGGATGATGAGGCTCGTCCCCTAGAGGCAAGGGAATGTGTTAGCTTGCCTATATTATGTATTTTCTTAGTCATTTTCAGGGTTGGACTCTTGGGATAGCTTGAGACTATATTGTACATATCTTATCAGCATTTTTGGCAAAGGAAAGACCAGGGTTTTGCAGCAGTATTTGGGGTCCATGTGGCTTTATGTGTTGATGGTGTGTTTCTCTCAGTACTTGTAAGTTGTGTATGTGCATCATTATCTCTATTGAATCTTCTGTTATTAAACAAATGAAGTGTTAAGGTAGAATCCATGAAATTGTTATGCTCTGCCTTTAAATTTGTTTAATCTTTTATGTTTTCTTCAGTTTAAGGGGAATCCTTGGGACCCCTTGCTCTCCTTAGCCCCTCACCAGTCTGATCTACCCATCTCACCTGCTTTAAGGCATCAAAACAATCGCCTATCTTGCCCCAAGTGGATCTCTGCAAAAACTGTGCCTCATCCCCGCACCCAAATTTGCCGTTCCCTTGAATTCAACAAAATCATTAAAAATCAATTCTAAACTCTTTGTACTTCATACCTAGCCTAAAATCAGTCATCAATTCGGTCATCTCGAGCCTTTTCGATTATCTTTTGCCAAGTTTGACCCGGAGAAAGCCCTCTCCTGTCCTCGTAGGGCTAGCTACGAGGCTGAGCGTGGTTTGATGTGGCCTTGAGTCTCACCTTATTTCAGCCTAAGGTAGATTTGAGCGCTAACACACCCTATGGTTGCTCATTGCTCCAAGAAGTACCCAAGCCCCCTAGAGCTCCTAGAGCTCAATGTCCATATCATACAGGACCTTCATAAGAGGGTCTTTCCATGACTCCTAGTCATTCTCGGAAAGTCAATAATTTGACCTTTTCCAAGGGCTTTGTCAGAATGTCGGCGACCTGCTCATCAGTCCCAATGTGATAGAGCCTTATTGCTCCTTGTTGTACCATATCCCGGATAAAATGGTACCTGATATCTATGTGCTTGGAGCGATCACGAAATACAGGATTCTCTGCTAATCGGATCCCACTCTGGTTGTCGTAGAGGATCACGGTGGTATCCAACACGTCCAAACAACTCACTGAAGAGCTTCCTCAATCAGACAATTTCACAGGAGGCCATACTAGCAGCTATGTATTCGGCCTCAGTGGGGCTCAAGACAATCAACTTCTGCTTCCTGCTCATCCAGGGTATCGAAGCAAAACCCAAAGAGAAACAACACCCAGAAGTGCTCTTGCGATCCACCACACTGCCAACCCAAGTAACATTTGAATAACCATGCAACCTCACATCTCTGATAGTGTATCTTAGTCCATGAGTGATTGTGCCCCGAAGATATCTCAAAAGATTCTTGGCACCAATCCAATGTGTGTGTTGAGGCTCAACGTATTAACTATAAAACATATATCTGGACGGGAGTTCACCAAGAACATCAATGCTCCTATGAGTTGACGATACTCAGAAGCATTTCCCAATACAGGTTCGGCAACACTACCACATAACATTTTGAAGTTAAGTTCCATCGGGGTAGTCACAGGCTTGCAGTCCACCATCCCAAATCTTTCCAATATCTTCACAACATATTTTCCTTGAGATAGGAAAATTTCGCCTGCCTTTTGCCAGACCTCCAACCCTAGGAAGTAGTGCATCAGTCCTAGGTCCTTCATCTCAAATTCGGAAGCCAACTCCCTCTTACATTTGTGAATGAGAGGGTCTGCACCTGTTAGAAAGAGGTCGTCCACATAAAGTACCAGTATGAGAGGTTTATCATCTTCAACCTTAAAGTAAAGGTTCGGATCGGCTTCACTCTTAGTGAATCTTAGCTTCATCTGATAGCTATCAATCCTTTCATACGAAGCTCAGGGTGCTTGCTTCAAGCCATATAGAGCCTTCTTCAACCTGCATACATGGGATTCCCGGTCATGAACCTCAAAGCCCTCCGATTGTTCCACATAGAATTTGAAGTGATGGAACCAGGTGAATACTTCATCCTTCCAAGTCTTGCGAGAATAGTTATCCGTAAAGGTGAGATAATATAAGTATCCTCCCAAAGAGTTTATGGGCATCATACCAGATATATCAGAGTGGATCAATTGCAATATATCTGTGGTCTTGCTATTACTTGAGGGGAATGGTCCCCTTGTAAGTTTTCCTTCGGCACATCCTAGACATATACCTTCATGCTCTATTTTGAACTCGGGCATACCTGTCACCATCTGTCTTACATCGGGAAGAGCCTTATAATGAAGATGGGCAAACCTTCGGTTCCATAGTTCAGATTGTAGAGATGTGTCGCAAGACATGGCTCCCAATGGACTTCCTCCAACTTGGTACAAAGTGTCAACCCGGAACCCAAGAGTAAAAGCATCTTTAAAATTTCTTTTCCAAACATGTACCTTTCCATCGATGAATGCCACCTTGTATCCTTTATCTTCCATTGCCGAAATGGACACCAGGTTCTTCTTGAGATCAGGTACATAAATAACTTCTTGTAAATGAATCGTGTTACCCTGATTCAATTGAAGGGTAACATTCCCTACACCCTTCACAAGATAGGTGGCATCGGTCTCCAAGAATAATCTCCAAGTTTGTCTCCTTCTCTATCAGATTAGAGAGAGCTTCCTTGTATTTGGTGAAGTGCCTTGAGGCACCATTATCAATTAGCCAATTCCCAGAGTGTCCAGAGGAGAGGTAGTGGAGAGGGCCGATATAAGATAGTACTCATTTTTCTTATTGTTAACAACATTTGATTCTTCATACCTGGAGTTCCTTGCTTTCTTGGAGGGTTGACCATTTCCTTGATGTCCCGCATTCCTTTTTTTTTGCCATTGAACCTGCCATTCCTTTGATTGTTGTTGTTGATGTTGCTCTTGGAATGGTTGTGATCATCATCATCTGATGTGTCCCTTTTATTTGGACACTCCCTTGCATAGTGGCCAAACTTATTGCAGACAAAGCACCTTCCCTTCCTTCCACCCTTAGATCCGGGCTTTCAATTGAAATGACCTTTAGAGCCTGCATTATTTCTCCTTTGGGCATGAGTGGAGAAAGCAGTGGGGTTGCCTCTATTTGAAGGCATTTCTTGCTCCACCATTCTTGTCTCTTCTTGAATGCATCTCGACATCAGTTCTTCAAATCTCAGAATTCGATCATTATTGAGAATAGTGGTTCTAAATATATACCACTCTGGTGGGAGTCCTCCAAGGGTAGTGATAGTAAGTTCCCTGTCGGGAATGACCTCTCCAATCGACAGAAGATCACTCTTGATCCCAGTGATCCTTAAGAAGTAGGATTAAATATCCTCATCGTTGCCCTTCTTAATATCCTTCAATTTATTTTTGAGAAATAAAATTTGATTTGCATCACTAACCTTGAACATGCTGACCAATTTGTCGTAGATCTCCTTGGAGGTGTTCAAATCGAAGATATAGGCCACTAGGCTCTTGTCAATGGAATCTCTGATAATCTTCTTTGCTTTGACTTCAACCTTGTTGTACTTGTTCTTTGTAGCAGCCGGTGCATTTGAAGGAGACTCAGGGATTTTACCCTTCACATAATCCAACACTTCTTGTTCTTCCAATGTCAGATCAAGAGACATCTTCCATCCATGATAGTTAGACTTTTCACGGAGCTTGTCTTCAGCAGGGAAGTGGGATGAGGAACCCATTGAGCCTTTGTCCTTGTCCAATTGTCTTCGGTGATTTCTCTTTCACTCTTGCTTGGGCTTTGTCTTCACCTCAACTCTGAGACCATGTTAATTTTTGGTATGTTCTATGCTTAAGAGAAATTTACTTGAATTTCTTAATTCGCCCAATATCAATATTCAGATTAGCAATCACATCAACATGATAGTAAAATGCAGATAAAACATAAACATAAACAATAGAAGACAAGCCAAGACAAGAGGACACAAGATGTGGCACCAGCCAGGGACAAACCCCAATGTGCGGAAACCCTTGATCAATTCTTCTTATATTCTTCAATATTTCAGCAGAGAGAGATAGTACAAATTTACAAATCTAATAATTTATAGCAGAAGCAGTAAAGCCTAGACTAGAAAAGTCAATGCTGATCAAACAGGATGGAAATCTTCCTCTAAGTAGCTCGGTCAAGCCCAGTCAACTTCGGCCTTCAACAGTAAGCTCAATCAGCGCAAAACACTGCTCATAATTCTGCTTTCATTCCGCTGTTGATTGTTGTTCTGGTTAGGGTACTTGTTGCAGCCCTAAACTCCCTTGACAGTCTCCAAACAGTCCCTAAGAGAGCTGCTGCATATCCTTGAGGAGTTCATCAATCCAACAACCCTCCACAAAACACTGTTGCAACATTGTTTGCACTGCTGTTTGCTGCACTTCTGGTTAGGGCACGTCCTGCAGCCCTAGATCCACCACACAGTCAACAAACAAGCCCTTATAGGGCTGCGGTCCACCTTGGAGACCTTCCTTTCATGCCACGCTGCCTCCTAAAGGTGTTGTCCACCCATGACAACACTTAACACAACCTCCAGCTGTGTGCTATGGCCTGTGGCCTAGCACAACAACTTGTTGTAGCTTTCGGCCTTCACAAATGTCACCCAAACAATCCCAAACAACAACATTATCTTCTTCATGAACTCGGCCTAGCTGATTACACTTGCCAACACCCAACCACATGCATATCCAGCTCTATGTTGACTTGTCTTCAACGAATTTCTTCTCCTTGTGGTTGTGGCTTCCCTACCTAGCAAACACACCTAAACCTATGCCCTAGAGCAGCTTCTTTCACCTCGCTGTCGCCTACAACAAACCGAAATTGCCACGCTGTCCTTGAGGCTCCTTCTTGCTGCGGCTAGGGCTTCCTCTCTGTTGCGGCTAGGGCTTCTTCTTTGTTGCGTCTAGGGCTTCTTCTTGCTGTGGCTAGGGCTTGAGATCCTTCTTTCCACCAAGTCCTCCTTTGGAGAAGACATACCCAAATGAGTGGAGAGAGATCATGAGATGATATGATGAAATAATGACGATGGTCTCCTCTTTTTATATGCAACGTTGAGGATGAGTTGGGGGTTAAAATGCTTGTTTTGCTTGCTGGCCGACCTTGATAATTTGTCAATAATACAAATAAATTCATATCTTCATTTTTACATGTCGGAATCGGATAATCTTTAGATCAATCCTACACCTCTCGGAGAGAGGAATGCAAGAAAAATATCAGTTGTCATAAATAAGGTGACCCATATGGAGTTTGGCCCTAGTTGCCAATTTTAACCAAAATACACGGGACAACCAAATATTCTAAAATGAGAAACATCATGTTTCTTACTAGTGAAAACTTCTTCAGGTGTCTTGAGATCCAATGCTTGATGCGGGCTCCTATTTTAAACATACACGACAGTGTTGGCAACTTCTCCCCATAAGAACTTCGGTAGACCTTGATCATGGAGCATAGCACGAGTGGCTTCCACGATTGTCCGATTCTTCCTTTTGGCAACCCCATTTTTCTCAAGAGTGTATGCAACGGTTGTCTCCCTCTTAATGCCAGCCTCTCTGCAAAAGTCATTGAATTCGTTTGATTCATATTCGGTTCCATTGTTGGTCCTCAATATCTTGATCTTCTTCCCTGTTTGATTTTCAACCAAGGCTTTGAAAGAAAAAAACCATTTGAACACTTCGTCCTTCTTCAAGAAGTAGATCCAAGTTTTATGAGAGAAGTCATCCACAAAAATTGAATAGTATAAATATCCTCCTAATGATGTTACGGGCAACATACCAAATAGATCAGAATGGACCAATTGAAGGATGTCTCTAGTTTGACTTTCACTTGAAGGGAATGGTCCCCTTGTAAGTTTTCTAGTTGCACAACCTTGACAAACACCTTCATGATCCATGTTGAATTCGGGCATACCTGTGACCATCTTCCTTACCCCGGTAAGGCTTTGTAATGAACGTGGGCAAATCTCCAGTGCCATAATGCAGACTGAAGAGAAGTATCACAAGTCAAAGCTCCCAAAGGACTTCCTCCAACTTGATAGAGACCTTCAACCCTAAGCCCAAGTGTAAATGCATCTTTAGGTTTTCTTTCCCAAATGCGTACCTTTCCATCAATGAATGCTACCTTGAAGCCTTTATCTTCCATTGCAGAAATAGACACCATGTTCTTCTTCAAATCGTGTACATACAATACTTCTTGTAGATGAAGAGTTTGACCTTGATTTAAGTGAAGAGTAACAGTCCCTATTCCTTTCACGGGATAGGTGGCATTGTCTCCGAGTATGATCTCCAAATTAGTCTTCTTTTCAATCAAATTTGAGAGGGCCTCCTTGTACCTAGTGAAGTGCCTTTAGGCTCCACTATGAATCAACTAATGATCCAAAGTATTCGGAGGAGAGGCAATAGTGAGGGCGGAAATAAGATAAAATTCCTTTTGTTTTTCTACAACATTAGATTCCTCATACCTAAAATTTCTCGTCCTTTTGGGAGGTTGACCATTACCATATCGAGTAGCGGGAGAATTCCTCTTTCCTTTATTGTTAACCCGTTGTTGCTTTGATTGCCATTGCCTTTGAAATTGTTGTTGTTGTTGTCGTCATCCCGTGGAGTATCTTGCTCGTGAGGACACTCTCTAGCATAGTGGCCAACCCTGTTGCAATTGTAGCACCTTCCTTTTCTTTCTTCTTTGAATCCCTGCTTGAATCCTTGACCTTGTCTTTTTGAACCAACATTGTTCTTCCTCTTTGCACGAATGGAGAAAGCAGTAGGTTGATTTCCATTTGAAGGCTTGTCTCTCTCCATCATCCTTGTCTCTTCTTGTGTGCATCTAGCTAATAATTCATCGAAACTTAGAATCCTGTCATTGTTAAGAATAGTGGTGTTAAACACATCCCATGCTCTTGTGAGACCTCCAAGAGTGATGAGAGTGAGCTCATTGTTAGCAAAAACGTTTCCGATAGATAGAAGATCATTCTTGATTTTGGTAATCCTCATGAAGTAGGATTGGATAGACTCCCTTCTATCCATCTTGATGTCCTTCAACTTGTTCTTGAGAAAGAGGATTTGATTTGCATTGTTTACTTTGAACTTCCCAACCAGCGTATCATACATCTCCTTAGATGTTTCTAAATCAGAAATATAAGCAACCAAATGCTTTTGAATAGAGTCTATAATGATTCTTTTAGCTTTGACCTCACCTTTCTTGTATTTCATCTTTGCAGTAGTAGGTGCATTTGAAGGAGGCTCCACCACTATTCCCTTTACATAGTCCATAGCATCATTCTCTTCCAAAGTCAAATCCAAAGTCACCTTCCATGCATGATAATAGGATTCGTCCTTGAGCTCATCCTCATATTTGAAGTATGATGTAGTCGCCATTGAAGCTAGACCAATATCCCTGTCCAACAACTCTTTCTTAGTGATTGCTTTTCTCTCTCTTGCTTGGGCTTTGTCTTCATCTGGCCTCTGATACCATGTTAATTTTAGTTAACAATGGTATGTTCTATGCTTAGCACAATTACTCCAATGTTCCTTAAGTAGCCCAATAACAATTTCCAATTTAGATTTCCAGTAGCAATCACCTTAACCATTAATCACGTTGACAGTAAAAGTAGATAGAACATGAAACAAAATGCAGAAGACAAGAGGACACCAGATTTGGTAGATGCCAGGGAAAATCCCCAATGTGGGGAATACCCTTTGATCAATTCTTCTTATTATTATATCAAAATGTTCAATAGAGAGAGAGTACAAAAGTCAAATTGACTTGCCCAATTCAAACTCAGCCTTCAACAACGGTCAAATTCAGCCCAAAACAGTCACAAAATATGTGGTCAATCTTGGTCAACCTTACAGACAACCTGTGATTTTGGTCTATAGTCAAAGTGCACAGAATGCCTCGGTTTCTATGCCAAAAGATTCGGCTTGTTGAGATAGAAATAACCCCAGAAAATCAAAGTCAATTGATGCTTAGAAGGTCGCAGTCAATGCTGGTCAAACTGCAAAATTTCCTGTGATTTTCGACCTTGTAATTCAGTCTGACATTTTGTCCTCCTTGATCCACACGTGTGAGAGAGAAGAGTGTCCAATGTAATATGAACCAATGAGAGAAGGAGAGAGAATGTGTGAGTGATGAAGATGCCAAATGGGGTGAGAGGTCACTTGTATTTATACAATTCATTGTGGGTGAAGAGTCACGTCCATTGGGCTTCATGAGCCTATATGTTGATGTGGCCGACCTGAACAATTTGCACATGTGTGGGCAAAAATTCAAAAATGCATTTCTGCTTGTCCAAATTGGATGATCGTTATATCAATTTTGGTCCTCTCAAAAAGAGGAATTTAATGCAATCATCATCTCCATCAAATGAGTTGTCCCAAGGTGGAATTTGGCCCTAGTTGCCAATTTTAACATATATCTATAGGGAATTTGAACCTGTGAAACCCAATTTAATAAATTAACCAGAATCCAAAATGTGTGCCCTACATTTTACAAATTAAATCAGAGCATTCCATAAAAGATACCCAGATTTTCAATTTACTCATACATTCAAATAATTGGGATGTAGAAGAATATTTGGTTATCTGTTTGAAGGTGTTTCTGGTCTATTATTTCTCTTGCCCCTGCTGCGAAACCGATTTTTCCTCCCAACTTATCTGGGGATCAATCTATTCGTTCCTCAGATCCAGAAGACTTAGGTCTTCTGGTCCCCATGCCCAAAATCGCAAGAACAATTACTCGAATATCAAATTTCTCTCCACAGATTCACTCTATCCCTCTGGCTATTACTTCTCTGTCTCACCTCCTTTGTTCCCCCCCAAGGCTCAAACTCTTTTCCTTATATCACCACAGTTCCTTCACTGTCCCATCTCTCCACCGCCTTCCAGTAGGTATCTTGAGGAATTAGCAGAAGCAGTCACCGCCTTCTCTTGACACCTAGACTTCATGGATACCTTGTTATGAACTTAAAATCTTAACAAGTAAATAAAATATTAAAATATTATTTAAATAAATAAATTATTAATTATAATCAATTAATTAACAAATAATTAGTTAAATGAAGAGGCATCAGTCCCCAAGGGACATGTCTCTCTGATTAGGCATGGCAAGTCAACTCCTATTTAAGGAGCACCGCCTTAGCCTTGTAAACATCATTCAATTTTTATCAATATATATATATAAACATATTACAATCAGAATTTATCTGATGTTTTATTATCAGTTATCAACAAACTAGACATTTATATTGCTAACAGTGGTATCAGAGCCAACATTAGACTGGTGACACCCACAACGTTCTACTGGCCGTCAGGCCCTACGGGCCCTCCATCTACAGCCTGTGTTCGCTGTGAAAATTTGTTGCAAGGTCGAATAGGCGGAGTGGAGAACTGTCGTGACTCGTGTAGTTATGGTGCTCTGCGGCTAAACAATGACTGTGTTCTGTGGCCGTGCGTGTTTTGGCCAGTCACCGTTTTTTCAAGACGTGGCTCTATAGTTCCGTAGCGTTACGATGCTTTGTGGCTAAACAACGACTGTGCTCTGTGGCCGTGCGTGTTCTGGCCAGCCTCCGGTTTTCCAAGACATGGCTACGTCGAGCCGTAGCATACTCGTGCGGACAACCTCACACCACGACCGAACACCGCGCTAACTGTTTTTGTAGGCTTTGATACGCCAAGTCTGTGGTCTGACATTCGTGGCCGGTTTAAACTCCGAGCAGTGGGGTCAGGTCAACTGACGTGACCAATGGATGTGGCTCAGCACCGGTTCAAAAGAAAGTTCTGCTCAAATCGACTTTAAAAAAAACAAACTATATAATATATATTCACCCATATATATATAACCATATTATATATTTGTGAATTAATTAATTAATTAAAAAAATTATTATTATTTAAAAAAAATTGGGTCTTCAAGAAAAAAATAAAATAAAATGGTGGCAAACAACAATGACGATATGAAAAAGGTTCAAGAGGACATCAACAAGCTGAATAAACGTTTGGATAATGTCGAGAAGTCAGTTAGTAAGCAGGACCAGATGGCTGACGATATATCTTTCTCAAAAAAACTTGATGAGCCGGTGCTTCGGAGAAACCGATCCACCTTCAGCTACACAGAGTCCCAAGACTCCAGAAGGGGAGACTTCTCTAGAGCATGACTTCCTGAGGCATGAGAAGCAACAAATACCCCAAATTCACTTCAAAGGAAGCCAATATTATACTCATTCTTCGGAAGTAACCATCTTAAAATAAAAAATGAATTACCGAAGTATGATGGTAAGAACTTTAAAGGCATCGTTGTATCGGTGAATAAGATGGATGCAATTTTTTCAGCAAACCCTCCACTTGGTGAACAAGAAAAATTCGTGACTGCATCTAACTACTTAGAAGCAGAAGCGTATGACTGGTTTTTGTGGTGGTCGTCTAAATGCATAGGTTGCTCGTTCAATTGGCAAAACCTTAAAAACGCTCTGTTAAAAAGGTTTCACGAGGAGGAGGAGGAGGATGATGTCTACGAGAGATTTGTTCACCTGAATTAAAAAGGATCAATGAGTGAATACACTCACGAATGGGAAGTATTAGCAGTAAGGCAGAGAGGGTTTTCAAATGAGGAGCTGCTAAAAATGTACTGTTGTGGCCTTAAAGATTACATTTGCGAAGAATTAAAATTGCATAAACCCAAAACTATTGAGGAGGCCAGACATGTAACCATACTTATCGAGCGAAAATATAAACTTCACAGACCACTGTATGTCAGTAACAACAGGACTAACAACTATTTCAAGGGAAAGGCAGGTAAACCCTTGTCAGAAAATACTAGTAAGTACGTTCCACCACCATTACGAAGTGAAGGAAAACAATAATCTAATATCGAAAGAAAAAAGGATGGCAAATGCTGGAAGTGCGGAGACAAGTATTATGCAAGACACAAATGCGCAACACAAAAATTGTACAATTGTGAAGCTAAACAAGAAGAGGAATTCTCAGAAGACAGCTTTGACAAAGATGACATTGAAGAAAATGAAAACCCTAGTCCAAAATCAGAAGACGATATGCCACGAATTTCCATTGCAGCCATCACAGGGATAGCTCAACCACAGACACTAAAGCTTAAAGGTTACATCAAAAAGCAAAGCTTTATTGTTATGGTGGACTCAGGAAGTATGCACACCTTTGTAGATGTCAATGTTGCAAAAAGACTGAACATATTTGCTTACCCGGTAGCAGACTTAAAAGTTATGGTAGCAGATGGAAAGCGTATAGATGGAGTTGGCAAGTGCCATAAAGTTAAGTTTCAATTAAGCGACTATGCAATGGAGTCCAGTTTTTATACGTTCTTTAGGAGGAGTAGACGTTGTTTTAGGTGTACAATGGTTAAGAACACTAGGCACATATTCAGCAAATCACATAAAACAATTCATTAGATTCAAATGGGATGGATGGAAATATCAGTTGTTCGGGTTTCAGGCACCACCAACACTAGTCATCTCCGCTAAACAGATGAAGAAGCTTATTCGCAAGGGGGCACCAACGTTTGTTGCACAATGTCAACACTTGGAATTATTATCGACAGAAGGGACTCATCAAACATCAAAGATTTCATCCCTGATCCAGAGATACGAGAAGGTTTTCCAAGATCTGCCAATGAAGTTATCCTCAGAAAGGCAAATTGAACACATTATCGAAGTCAAACCCGCCCCAACTCCAGTTAATGTTAAGCCATAGCGTTATCCCCATCACCACAAGACAGAAATAGAACGCTTAATTCAAGATTTGTTGAAGCATGGAATCATTACGAAGAGTAGAAGTCCATACACTGCACCCGTAGTATTGGTCGGAAAGAAGGACGGATCTTTCCGATTATGTATAGATTACAGAGGCTTAAACAAAATCATTACTAAGCATAAGTTTCCGATTCCGTTCATTGATGAAATGTTTGATGAATCACACAGTGCATAATATTTTTCCAAATTAGATCTAAGATCAGGTTACTACCAAATACGAGTAAGGTTAGAAGACATCGAAAAGACAACATTCAGGACTCATGAAGGGCATTACGAGTTCAAGGTCATGCCATTTGGATTAACAAATGCACCAGCCACCTTCCAAGCAACCATGAATAAGCTCTTTCACCCTAACCTTAAGAAGTTCGTATTAGTTTTCTTCGATGATATTTTAGTCTATAGTAAGACGTGGAAAGAACATCTCAAACATCTAGAAGAAGTGTTGTCTGTTTTGGAAAAGAACCAGTTTTACACCAAGCTATCATAATGTATGTACGTTTGGGCAGAAGGAAGTTGAATACCTAGGTCATATTATATCAAGGGAAGGAGTCCAAGTGGATCCCAACAAAATCAAGGCAATCAAAGAGTGGCCCAAACCCAAGAACATATCTAAGTTAAGGGGATTTTGGGTTTAATAGGGTATTACAGAAGATTTATAAAAAATTACGCACATCTGACAACACCCCTGACGAATTTGTTAAATAAAAATGCTTTTAAGTGGGATGAGCAAGCAGACAAGTGTTTTGAGAAATTAAAGGAAGTGATGTCAACCACATCAGTACTAACAACTCCTGACTTCTCCAAACCGTTTTTAGTCGAATGTGATGCTTCTGGGTTTGGAATTGGAGCTGTATTGATGCAGGACAACCACCCTATAGCATTTGAGAGCAGGAAACTTAATAAACAAGAAGGCTTAAAATCAACAGACCAAAAGCTTGCCATTATACATGCTCTGACAAAATGGCGCCAGTATTTGCTTGGAAGTAAATTCTCAATCCGAACCGACCGCAACAATCTTCAATTCTTACTTCATCAAAACACATTATCAACAGAACAACAAAAGTGGATGGAGAAGTTGTCAGCTTTCGATTTAGAAATAGTACACAAAAAGGGAAAGGAGAATGTTGTAGCTGATGCACTCTTATGTAAAGATGACGATCACACAACGTGTGCTGCCTTGATAGTCGTTCCGGAATGGTTGGACGAAATACGAGCCGAATATGCCAAGGATAAGGATTGTGACTCCATGATTAACAATATCAGTCAGTATACCAACTTCGAGTGGAAAAATGACATCTTATGGTACAAGGGGAGAATTTACCTCACACCCGCATCTAAATTTAAGGTGAAAATACTAAAGGAGTCTTACAATTCACCAGCAGCGGGACATGTCGGATTCTACAAGACTTACTACAACATCCGACAGTCATTCTACTAGAAGGGTATGAGCAAGGAAATTCAGAAATATGTTGTAGAATGTGATATTTGTCAAAGAAACAAGAGCAAAAATGTTCTAACTCCAGGATTGCTACATCCATTGCTCATTCCAAATCAGAAGTGGGGGGAGATTTCGATGGATTTTATTGAAGGACTACCTGCATCTGATGGAAAGGATAAAATATTTGTAGTAGTCGACATGCTCACTAAATATGCCCACTTTATGGCTATTAAAAAGACTGACACAACCAAACAAATCGCTGATGTGTTTTGTAAAAACATTTACAAACTATACGGGTTTCCTAAGGTCATAGTCATTGATAGAGATGTAAGGTTTAAAGGGAAATTTTGGAAGGATTTCTGCCATCAAGCAGGAATATCCCTTAATATGAGTTCAGCCTATCACCCCCAAACAGATGGGAAAACCGAAATTGTTAATAAATGCTTGGAAACGTATCTTCGTTGTTTTGTTACAGATAAACAAAACAGATGGACACAGTGGCTACACCTGGCCGAATGGTGGTATAATATCGCATACCACATGTCAGCTAAGATGACACCCTTCCAAGCCTTATATGGTTACGAGCCATCCAGGTGGAAGGACTTTGTACTCCTTGATTCTAGGGTACCAACAGTTAAAGACCACTTAGGAGAAAGTCAAAGAATCATCAACTTACTAAAAGAAAATCTAACCATGGCCCGTAATAGAATGAAACAACAAGCCGACCAACATCGTTTTGAAAGAGAGTTCGAGGAGGGAGATTGGGTCTTTGTTAGACTCCAACCTTATAAGCAACTATCACTAAAACAATAAGGGAAGAATAAATTGTCACTTAAATATTATGGACCATACCAGATAATCAAAAAGATAAGTAGTGTAGCTTATGGGTTAAAGTTACCGAACAACTGCCGAATCCATAATACCTTTCACGTATCAAGTCTCAAAAAATTATTAGGGCAAAATCAAATAGCACAAATAGAAATACCAGAGACCGATGAAGAAGGAAGAATAGTCCTTGAACCTGAAGGTATACTCGCTACCCGAGAAAAGGTTTTACGATCTAAGACAATAAAAGAATACCTCATCAAATGGAAGAGGTTACCAGAGGAAGATTCGTCTTGGGAATAAGAATGTTTCATGCATCAACACCCAGACCTACCTATGCTTTGAGGACAAAGAATCTTAAGGGAAAGACAACGTTATGAACTTAAAATCATAACAAGTAAATAAAATATTAAAATATTATTTAAATAAATAAATTATTAATTATAATCAATTAATTAGCAAATAATTAGTTAAATGAAGAGACATCAGTCCCCAAGGGACATGTCTCTCTGATTAGGCATGGCTAGTCAACTCCTATTTAAGGAGCACCACCTCATCCTTGTAAACATCATTCAATTTTTATCAATATATATATACACATATTACAATAAGAATTTATCTGATGTTTTATTATCAGCTATTAGCAAACTAGATATTTATATTGCTAACATACCTTATAAGTTATGAGTTATATGTAGTTATTTGTATTACATCACTTGTATTTCCTAACTTTATTGTGTCGTGATTTTAGTTTGAAACATAATTAATATATAGTTCCTTTGTTGTTGTTTTTTTATAATATATGTTATTTCCTTTTCATTTTGTATAGTTCATATATGATAGTTTCTATAGTTAGAATAATATATATATTATCATAATTTCCTCTTTAGTTCGTAAAATGAATCATTTATCTTTTATTTTTTATAATAGAATTATATATATGATGGTGGTACACATTAAGTACGCCCACTCAAGATATTCACTATATTCTAGTGAGTTAGGTATTTCCTTCAATAATCAATTCATTACTCTAGACTTAGACATTTTGTCAATACTAGCCAGTTATGTATACTAGTGCATTGAATGCGATACATGCAGATGTAGCTATCATATGCATGCCTCATATGCGTGCTAATATTCTTGTGCTCCCAATATTAGAGATGAGTCATTACAGATTCTTGGAGTAGGGTATATCTTCACCCCTTCTTAACCATTGAACCACGACTATGTTGACTCCTTTCACTATTATGACATAAAAAACATGTATAAGGCATTTTATTTAGGGATGGTACAAGTGCCGAGGGGGAGTGGGAGGTGGGTGCATGGTGATTTTTTGCGTCAGAGGACAATTAGAACTTTCACTTTCATATTCATGGGGATTAGGTTCTGCCTCTAATAACCAATTTGAGTTCTATGGTCTTGTTCCCTCAAAATCGAGCAGGCCTTGGGAGATACCTCACCAGGTAAGGGCCTAACCTATCTGCAACAATGGGGTGGGTTGCCATTGTCACCTCAACAATCCTCCTCCTGCTCTTTAGTGGAATTTCACCACACGGGAGGCTATCCAGTTTTCACCTAAAGGATATTTTAAGCTAGTTTGCTTAAGGTGATATGAATCAAAGGCTAAGAAAGGTACTTTGATAATGGACAAGAACACAATTCTTTGTTATGAATATAATTCATATAAACAATATAAATATAAATAAATAAATAATAACCATAATAATAATCAATTAATGATTAATTATGATTATTATTATTTACATTAATTATATTATTTTTATATTAAAATTATATTTGTAACACTTTAAAAGAACCAATAGGATTCAAGATGGTGATGTCATCCCCAGGGGAAAATATTTTACAGGGAAAAGAAGAAAACTACTTTTTTATTGTATTTTCGGCTTATCTCCTTGTAGGTTCACTCAAACACATTTTTTTCATGTATTTTAATTTTTTTGACGTGGATCTACTCAGAAGTATGCAAATTGGGTATTTGTTGGATGTGGAATTTAATTCCGCATCTAACGAGTGTCAACTCTTGACATTTAAATGAACCTGCAAGTAGATAAGCTGAAAATACAATAAAGAATGGTTTCCTTTCTTTTTCTTAAAAAATTCATAAATCTTATTCTATTTTTCCCCTTGGAAAAATGGTAAGTTTCATTATATTAAGGAAAATTACATGTTGTAGATGTTGTTCACATATGCAGTATATGAGGCTATGTGCCTGTCAAGTAGAGGAAATACAAAAATAATATAAGCTCTGCACGCAGGGAGGCTCTGCCTTCAGTAGAGTTCATATAATGTTATAAAAAAAATACTCTACTTAGAGAGTATGTATGTCTGGAAATACAACTGGTAATATATAAGCATGATAATATTAACATATAACAAAAACACAGGCTCTTGCTGAGCCTATACTGTATGGTCCATGAAAGGGCGATGGTAATACTAGTAATGTGCTTCATCCCTTTGCTCCTGTATCAACCATGTGTCACGTGGCCTGATTGCGGCCTCCTTGGATAACATATTGACAAGTGTGTTGCGTTCCCTGTATATATGATGACAAGCAAAGTTGTCAAATAAAGAGATGAGTTTATGGGCCTCATCCAGGATAGGCCTCAGAGTGTAAGCATGACAACTTGATGTTTTATTAATCCAATTGCAATCTATTTTTGAGTCCCCAAAAAGTTGTAGATTCCTGCAATGTTTTTCTAATGCAAACTGAATGAGATGTTTGGTAGTAATGAGCTCTGCATAATTGTTTGTGCCCCCTCCAAGCCCCATTTGGATTTGGAAGTGATGGGAGTCTGACAGATATAGGATGGCACCACCCCCACACCCTGCTTCTTGTGCAGATCCATCAAAAAAAGCCCATGGATGGGTGTGGTCAATGTTTTTCGGGACAATATGTCTAGGAGGAGGATTATCATCGTCTTCAGGAATGTTGCTAAAGTCTGCAGAAGTCGGGCAGAGATGGTGGGCCAATGAGGAGCGATATCCTGAAAAATGAGACGATTATGAGCGATCCAGATTTCCCAGCAGATGAGGAGGGGAAGGTTCCTGGCCTTTGTCAGGGATGAGGATGTCCACCATATGGTCCAAGCTTCTCTGGCAGTCAGTCCCCGCCATGTGCACTGAGTAGGGATGTTTGAGAGGACAAATATCCAGAGGTTTATAGTGATAGGGCAGTTGAGGAAGAGGTGATCCACAAATTTTGAACTGTCTTTACATAAGTTGCACCAAAAAGGTCCATGCTATCCTCTCTTGATCAGATTGTCTCCAGTGGGAGTCTTGTTTTTCAAAATTGACCACATGAGTAGTCTAGTTCTAGGGTGTGCTTTGAGTTTCCACATGCCTTTCCACCATAATTCTATAGGATGAGGTCTATGAATGCTTGCTAAACAAAGGTATCCCTCTTTGGGAGAGTACCGCTCGTTTTTTGCATGCGCCCAAATAATCTCATTCTCCCTTTCTGCTAGTCTGATATGAGATTCTGTTAAGGTAGCTGTGTAGTCTACCCATTGTTGATGCCACTGTTGAGGAATGTGCAGACTGCGGGCAGATTTCCAGGCCTGGTGGAGAAAGGTGGATCGTTCCATGTCAGCAATGTGATTGATGTGAGTAATGCCAGAGTTGGCAAGGAGGAGCTAAGTTCTTCAGGGAGCTTGTGGGCGTTACCAGACCCAATCCATGGGTCCAACCCGATGCAGACAAATGTGCCAACTTGTATTCTCCAAGTGAGTCCATCTCGGATGAGTGGCAAAGAATTTAGCACTGCTTTCCATATGACTGAGATCCCTGTTTTATTCCACCTTGTCTGCCTGAGCCAGTTCATAAGGTTTAGGGGAGCTATGTACTTGGAGGAGGCCACCATAGTCCAAAAGCTATTTGTTGTGATCAGTTGCCATCCTAGCTTGGCCGCCAGAGCAAAAGAGAAGTCTTCCAGTTTTTTTATGCCCCACCCTCCCCATTTCTTTGGGAGGGTAAGCAGATCCCATTTTTCCCATGCAAAAATCCTCCCTGTTTGTTTGCCTTTCCAGAGGAACTTGCAACAGAGATTTTGTATTCTAGTAAGGATTCCTCTAGGTATCCAAGCTAGGGACATCCAGTACACCGGAGTGGCTTCAAGAACAACTTTGATGAGAACTAGTCTTCTAGCCCTGGAGAGATACTTATGGTACCAGATATTGAGTCTTCTTTCTAACTTTGAAATTAACCATGCCCAGTCAGTGATTTTGTGGCCATGGGGCTTTAGCTTGTAACCCAGATATATAAGTCCATCCTCCAACTGTAAAAGGGTGAAGGGGAACGGTGAAGAGCAAACTGGATCTCATGTGGGGTGCAATCAGAAGCTGTGATGGTGGATTTAGAGTTGTTGATGACCATGCCTGTTGCAGTTTGAAAAAAGGAGATGGTGTTCTTTAGGGTAGTCAAATCCCCAATTCCGCCATTGAGGAAGATCAACACATCATCCACAAAGAGTAAATGAGTTATTATGCATCTGTCAGTGATCCTGATTCCCGTGAGTCTTCCTCTGAGGTGCATATCTTTTATAAGTCTACTAAGTCCCTCCATAACCAGCAGAAAAAGCAAGGGGGACAGGGGCCACCCTTGCCTGAGGCCTCTTTCAGAGTGAAAGAAAGGTGTTGCCGCTCCATTGACCAAGACACTAAAGGATATGTTTGTGATGCAACGCATGATCCATTTTATAAACTCATATGGGAATCCTAAATGAGTTAGGAGCATTCAGAGATATATCCAACTTACCCGATCAAAAGCCTTTGAGAGGTCTGCCTTAATGATCATACCTTTATTCTTCTTCGTCTGGATAGAATGCATCACTTCCTGAGCAATACCAATCGCTTCATGAATCTGACGATCTTGGAGGAAGGCAAATTGTTCTCAGGAGATGTGGGTGGAGAAAATGGGTTGGAGACGGTTGCTATGACTTTTGCAATGATTTTATAAATGCAATTGCACAGGGAGATGGGGTGGAAGTCATCAAAGGAGGTCGGGTTGTCTGATTTGGGAATGAGGGCGATGAAAGTGGAATTGATGGCCCCATGCATACGACCAGTGGTCTTACATTCTTCAATGACCTTAAGTAGATCATCTCCAAGGATTTCAAAAAAGGCTGTATAAAACTCCATAGACCAGCCATCTGGTCCAGGACTCTTGTCGCGCTTAAACCATTTCAGAGTAGCCTCTAGTTCCCCTAAAGTGACTTTTGTGTTCAGCTCCATAACATTCTCCTGATCTACAAACCGAGGGAAGAGTTGTGCTACTCTGATGACTTCAACAAGAGTGGCATTGGGAGGTGCCTGATAGATCTGTTTGAAGTGTGATGTGGCCAGTGAGGCCAGTTGCTGGAAGGTATGCACATCATTCCCTTGCTCATTTGTCAGCTGCCATATGGTATTGAATGCCTTTCGGCCATTTGCAAAATTGTGGAAAATTTTTGTGTTGTCATCTCCCTCCATCAACCATATTGCTCTACTTCTCAATCTCCAGGTTTCTTCCCGATCTTTTAGTATTTTCCGTCTCTTCGATATTAACTCGGTGAGCTTATCCTTTTGATCTCTTGATATAAAAACTCCTCCTTGCTTGTCCTCCAAAGCAACAATTTTTGATTCAATATCTCTTAGGGTTTGTACTTCCTGTTCTCTCTTACTGTGTGCCCAGATTTTTGATAGCCTTTTCAGCTCTTTTAAGTTGCTGAAAAAACCTTCTGTAATGTTCCCACCAGCAACAGGGGGGTGGGACTTCCAGAAGTCAGTGACCAATCGAGTATAGGCGACATCCTTCAACCAGGTGGTATTGAATTTGTAGGGGGCTCTAGGTTTGCATATTCCTCCCCTTATGTCAAGGAATATCGGCAAGTGGTCAGATATACCACCTGATCCAACCCACTGTTTGAAGATGAGGCCTAGCCCCAGTAATCGTCCCTTGATGAGGAATCGATCAAGCCTTCTTGCGAGGATGTCCTCTCCAATCCTTCTGTTCCTCCATGTAGGTAGAATCTTTGCAGAGGGGATATCAATAAAGCTATGGTTCTCCTGGATATTTTCAAAGAAAGCAGATAGGGGATTGACCTAGGCATGATGTCCCCAAGATTCCGAGAAACCCATAGAGAGGTTAAGGTCCCCATCTAGGATGATGTTGTCAGGTTGTAGGATGTTAGAGAATTGTACAGAGTAGGGTTTAGAAGTGGACATACCCGAAGATAGCGCGACGTCTGCAGCCGCCCTTGACCTAGTCAGTGGAGGAGAGGGTGGCCGAAAAGATGCTTTTCCGCGCTTCTTCGGAGTCCTCCAAGGCTGAGGAATTCTCTGCTGCTTCAGGGGTTGAGTGTTCTATTGCTTCATGTGAAGGGGTGTGTCTTGCTAGTGCCTGAGGATCCTTTGTAGGTATTGTCTTCCCCTTGTTCCAGTTCCTTCCTTTCCCAATTAGGGGGCAGTGCTTGTAGAGGTGACCCACTTTATGGTAGTGCTTGCACCTAAATGGAACCCCCTCGTAGTCAAGGATTTGCGTTCGCGTGAAGTTCCTCCAACGCAGAGTAATTTGCTCTTGTAACCCTTCTCTGATGTCTAAATGGACTAAGATCCTCGCGAAAGCCATGATTCTAATGGAGAGGTATGATTTGTCAAATTCTAGATGGGTGCCCACAGAGTTCCCTATGTGTCTGAAGATGTCCTCAGACCAGAATTGTAGCAGCAGGTTGGGGAGGTGAACCCATAAAGGCCCATCCCCTAACTGTTCCCTCTCTGGATCGAATAGAGGGCTCCATCTCCTCAGCAGCACAGGGGCCTATTCTATATACCAGAAGGATGACAATACCCAATTTGTATGCTCGTCCTGAGCAAATCGCAGTGCAAACCAACCTCAAAGGTTTGAACGAAAGGTAACTTGGCTAGGTGCTGTCCCCATATTTCTGGCACCCATTGTTTTAACCGTGCTGCCGTACAGTTCCTGCCCCGAAGTCTTCCAACCAGGACTCGTTCGGCAGTGTCCATGGCTTCGCCCCACTATATGTCTTCTTCCAAACTGATGGTGATGTCCTGTGCCCTTGATTTTACACACTTTTGTCTTTTTCCCAGCCTATGTCCCGCGTTGGTGGCGTCTTCCTGTGTTCCACTGCGAGGAGGGTTTGTAGGGTTAGGGTTTGGGGGGTTCAGACCAGGGCTAGAGGGGAAGGTGTCCGAAAGAGGAGGGACATTCGTGAAGCTGCTTGAAAGGGGAAAGGATATCAGAGCCGAGAGAGGGAGACCTTGTGTGGAAAGCAGAGGCTCACCGAGAGATGAAGTTGAGGGTAATGGGATCTGACAGATCGCTGAAGGGGAGGGCAACCAGAAGAACAAGCGGCGAGATCAGGGCCAATGTAGTGGGCCACAAATTGAAGGGAGGTTGGTGACAGAGGAGTTGTAGCGAAAGACGGCCAGGAGGGTGGAATCGCAGGTAGGGTGATAACCGAGCAAGAAGGCCCTGAGATCGAGGGTAGGGGAGCGATAGCCTCTGTCAAATATCTGTTGAAAGGTGAAAACCCCTCTGTGCTTGAGTGTGGGGTAGTCCATATGGAGGCACCCTCGAGAGGGTCTTTCGAATAATCTACTAATTCCAAGTCCATGTCTTCTCTGGGTGTTACGCGCCAACTGTCGTTGTAATCGGAGATAACCGTCGCTATAGGAGATCAACTGCTGCAAATGGAGAATGGTGAGGGCACAACACGGTCACGGGGAATATGCTCAAGGCTGCAAACGGGAAACGAGAGGAGCTCAATAACGACGTTTGGGAGTACGACGCCAAGTGGGAGACGGAGCTAGTCTAGGTCGCGGAGGAGGGAGCTCCAGAAGTCTGCAGACAAACCCTAGCCCGTGTCGGGGTTGGGTTGCGACCTTTGCCTCATGTCACCTCTCACACACCTCTTCCCAAATTGAAATCATCAACACTATAAATCTGATTCTATTATTTTAACTATTATTTTATTATTTTCTTTAGGAGGCCCATTTTAGACCTCAAAATTCCCGTAATGTTTACTCTTTCTTTTCTCTTCATTTCTCTAAGCCCTTTAAGGCAACTGTTAGGGCTAGGGCATAGGGCTAAGTTCAATTAGGAAAAGTTTTAGATGGACATTGAGCCTCCCATAGCTTGAATTCACCTTGATTGATCCTTTACACTCAAAATCTAG